>JADRCD010218982.1:0-14106 GCA_019843815.1 Montemys delectorum
GATGGCCCTCAGCCAGTTTCAAGGGGAGCTGATGTCCTCTCTGCCTTCAAGGGCACCAGGCATATGCATGGTACATATATGTAAAAGGTCTCCACACATAAAAATAATTACTTCCCCCCGCCCCCCGCCGTACACACACTACAGTAGTCCATGCTTTTTCTGACTGGAACAGACCCTTTGACCATTAGAAGCAAACATCCAAGGGCAAGCCAGCAGAGCATTGTGAGTCTGGAGTGATCCATTTCAATTACTTACATTCCTCCTCTGTTTAAGCCCTTCTTAAGTTCCCTGTCATCTACAGGTTCAAGGCTCTCTTCTGAGGCATGTGAAGCCATCTCTCCAAGTTCCTCTCCCTGAATTTCTGAGCCGCTTTCCTTAACTATGCATGCTGTTCCCTGGCCTTGCTCCTGCTGACTCAGGTCCTTCTGCTCCTTCCTACTGGTCACTCTGGGGACTCGGCTCTGAGCATCTCCTTCATCCGCTCCTGTATCGTGCACTAGGTTGGGTTAGGTGTCCATCTAAGATCCCAAGAGACACTCTTATTACTGCTCCTACAGTAATGGCCAGGTCTGTGATAAGGACTATGCTAGCCAGTTCCCTTCGGTAGTGTGATCTTACATTGTCACTAAGAGGTGTCCTTACACAGTACACAATGCTCTCCTCCTGTCTGCACCTGGGAGTAAGCTGTGCTTCCCCTTTGCAAAAGTATGACTTGAACTCTTGATCTTTCCTGAGCCTCCCAAGTGCTAGGAATATGGCATGCATTGCTTGTATCTCAATTCTTAAGTAAAAGGAAACCAAGGCCCAGAGAGGTAGACCATCTCACCAAATTCACAGGGAGCGGTAGGACTGAACTGAGGCCCGGCACTCCAGTGCCCGAGCTCTTCGCTGTGGATGCCATATTGGTTACTTTTCTCCTTGCTGTAACCAAATGCCAAACAGAAAACAACTTGAAAGAGGAACAAGTTATTCTCAGTTTACAGGGAAACTGTCCATCATGGTGGAGCAGGCAAGGCGGCTCATTCACAAAATAGGAAGCGGAGGAAAATGAATACTGGTACTTAGCTTCCTTCTCCACAGGGTGGTGCCTCCCGGTTCAGGGAGGGCTGGACCTCTCTAGATATGACCCCCCAGACTCAGATATGTAGTTCTTAGGTGATTCTAAATCCAGAGAAATTGACAACGAAGATTAGCTCAACCCCTGTTAACTGGACACTGTACATGGATGACTTTAAATGAACATTCTGCCCTTGTGGACATCTCAATGCAAAATGTATCTGGTTAATCTCTAAAAGTTCCCAAAGGCTTAACAGTACCCACATTGTTTAAAGGTCCAAGTTCAAAGTCTCTTCTAAGACTAGAGACAAACTCTTCAAGTGTGAGCCCCTATAAAATAATTGCATTCCATATTTCTGATATTTGACCACACAGAATCAGTGAGGGGAGGGGATGGAGGCACTACAAGGAAAGCCAGACCAAAGCCTGCAGGACAGACAGACACCCAACCCTAGGGTCCTGGTCCAGCATTTGCAGCTAATGGCATCATCAAAGGGCTTGGACAGCTGTGTCTCTCCAGTTCTGCCACCTGCAGCATCAGCCTTTCTGTTTGGCCCATGGTCCTGGCATCTCCAACATGCAGGGGTCTCCTCTGCCATTAGACTTTACTTTGATGCTTTCACACGATGGCTTCTCAGGGGCCCCACATGGAACCCGAGTCTGCCACACACACTGGCTGCATTCACTTGCTTTCTAGAACTTTGCTGCAAGCCTCCCTGGCCCTGTAACTCCTCTCTATACATTTGCATGTCTATACAGCACCACACCGACAACCTTGTGGTTTTACTGCCTGCTGGAGATGCACTTCTGACCTCTTGTGTCCCACCTGCACTGGCCTCTCTCTGCTTTGCAGCTGACCCGGGGGTAGGGGGGACACTACCACAGCTGCTAAGAAACCCCTTCAGCTGCATTCCTGTCTAATCTGCAAATGATTGGCTCACATTTTCACAGCTGGAGCCTTTGATGGGTAGAGTCTTGTTCACAGGGCTCTTTCCCTACCGTCCCATGGCAGAGTGTGGGGATTCTCTTCAGCATTGCTAATCTTGATTTACCTGCTTTCTCTGCAAACTCGCTCGATTGACCACACATTTCCTTTATCTTTCTGTTTTCTCTTACTGCAGACCTGTCAGCAGTGAGCAGTAACCTTGGCACAGACTGAATACAACTATTTTGAGATTTTCTCCACAAAACAAATTAGCCCATTCATATTATCTTCACTCAGATTCCTAGGGCGTGGTCAGAATGAGCCGGGATGTGATGTGGATGGCCTCTGCCAGAGTTCCCAATAGAGTTCTTGTTCACCCCTGAAACTCAGCCTTTTCTCTCTCTAAATTCTGCTCTTCCAGATTTCTATTACCATGGCCCCTTAAGCTCCTTTCCCAGTATTCTAGGGCATTTCTAGCCTGTAGACTCAAGCTCTTCCACATAACCTTCTGCAAACCAGTCCAGCAGCCTGTGGACCACATGGCTTGGCCTATCACAGCAATACCCACCCCCTACTCCCCACCCCACCCCCTGGTACAGAGTTCCTGTATCAGTTACTTTTCTTATTGCTGTAACCAAATACCTGACAAAAGCAATTTAAAGGAGAAATAATTTAAATTGGCTCACAGTCTAAGAGAAAACAGTTTATCGTGGCGGGGCAGGAGTGATGGTGAGCATCTTGCTTACTACATCTCAGCGCTCTCTCTCTCTCCCTCTCTCTCTCCTCTCTCTCTCTCTCTCTCCCTCTCTCCCCTTTTTATTCAGTCCAAGAGCCCAGTCCGTGGGACAGTGCTACCAATGTTCAGGAGGGTCACAGATATACCCAGGCTGTAGATCACCTAGGTCAGTGGTACTCAACCTGTGGGTGGGTGACCCCTTTGGGGGCTGAATGATCCTTTCATAGAGGTCTCCTAAGGCCATCAGAAAACTCAGCTGCTTACATAATGATTCATAACAGTAGCACAATTACACTTATGAAGTAGCAATGAAACTAATTTTATGTTTGGGAGTCTCCACGACTGAGAAAGCTTGAGCTCATGAGGTTTCAGGGGTGAACAATAGAGTTCTATTGGGAACTTCGGCAGAGGCCGTCCACATCACATCCCAGCTCATTCTGAAAATTTCATCCCAGCCTGAAGAGGCCGCAGCCTTAGGGAGGCCAAGAAGCACTGCCCCAGGTAATTCTAAATCCAGGTAACAGAGAAGAGCAGCCTCACACCTGTCCACAGACTGAAGGAGGATCCCAGAGAGAGAAACAGGAGGGAGGCTGCCTGCAGGAGCTGGCCTCTGGACCACAGATAATGACAACAGCTTGGATGCCATGTAATGGAAGAGGGGCTCTTTTAGGGCATGTGTACCAAGAGGGGTGATTCATAGAAGAGGTACATCCTCCTATGTGAAGTGACTTGCCCAGAGAGTTGAAGATTCCAAACAAGAACACCAGAGCACGATTACCAGACTATGGTAACTAAACTGGCCCAAACAGAGAGCTCAAAGATTCAAAGTATGGTTTTCTCTGGTCCTGAATCCTGTTTTTGTGTGTGTGTGTGTGTGTGTTTGTTTTTTGTTTTTTTGTTTTTGTTTCTTTTTAAAGACAAGGTCTTACTATACAGCCCAGAATGGTGATTTCATCCGTGCCTGGCTGCTGTGTGATCTCTGTCCAGTGGTGGAACCTCTCTGACCTCCAGTTCTAACTAGAAAAGGAGCAGGTGGGATTAGAACACTCCAAAGCTCCATCTAGCTCAGCCATTTTGTGTGTCCACAAGATGGAGAGTGGAAGAGGAGCTTGGGGGCCCTCCTGTGGGCTGGGCATCTGGGAGCCGAGCAGTTTTTTGTGGCCTAGCTGTGCCACAGCCTCAGGATGGCGTTTGTGGAAAGCCGGGAAGCGCAGCACATTTCCTCTCTAATTAGATAGCGCCAACTTAACCATTTCGAATGAGATAAGTTTCCATCCCTGATGTCCCGAGTTGCTCCCCGAAGCGCTCATTAGTCACTTCCCTGCAGCTGCCTTATTGTTTTCCAGATGCCCGCCGGGGGACTTGGCATTTCCCTTCCGTGATTGGAGTGGGCAAGGCTGAGCTGGGAACATAGGGAGGCATCGCGGGGAGGGGCTTTGCGGCGTCTGCTCTTCCTCCTCGTGCCTTCCGGGGCCACCACCTCACATTAGGGGCCTCAAGGCAGATACCTATACCTCTGGGTTGAGACTGGCGCGTTGTGGCCACAGAAAAGCTCAACACATGTTTATGAGGCCTTTAATGTGCCTGGCATCTGAGTGCCTGAGGGGACAAATGAGTGCATTTTCCTGCTCTTCACAGCCTTCCCTTAGCCAGGTGCCCCTTAGGAGGGCGCTTCAAGCATGCTTGCCATGTTTTGTTCATCCTCTTCCTTCTCCACCACGCTTCCCCGGTTCTAGTCAAAGTGAGAAGCCTCCCGTAGCGCAGCGTCTGATTTGACCACCAGGGGGTGCTGTGCGCCCACAATTGAGGACTCCGGGGAAATTTGGAAGAGAAACAGGTTATGACCAGAGGCCTGTGCAATTTTCTTGACTAGGAGGTCTGAGAATAGGCTTCGGAGGTCCGAGAGAAGAATCTAGGGAGGACCCCGGGCTGCCAATCCCAGGACCACCTTGGCGCACCCTGGTAAGGATGAAACTGAAATTCTGTAGTTTCTACCTTCCTTGCCCAACTCACCAAGGCACTGGCTGAAGAATTTGGAGACACTCTGCAAAAGTGATGGAGGGGGAAGGGGTCCTCATATTACTCCCGCTGTGGTTTCCCAGGCGCTCACGTCTTCAAATGCGCTCGACATCTTCCCCTTACTCAACTAGATATGCATAATGCATCAGATGTCTTAAAATATGCGCATGACTTCACGCAGGGGAGGGATGCTGGGAAAAAAACCCTTATGACACAGATTTTAGCTTTTGATTTTTTTTTTCCTCTGGGAAAAAATTTATTTCTCCCCAGCCTGGCTCTTTGCCAGCTCTCATTCCCGCCCCCCCTCTCCTGTCCTTCCCCCTCAGCTGCCTGCTTCCTTTGCCTCTATCTGCCTTTTTCTCCTCTTCCTCCTATGCCCTGGTCCTTTCCATTATGACCCTTCCCGTCCTTTCTGATGGTTGGACTGCTCTTCTCCTCTGACAATTTTTTTAGCTCTTTTTGATTTCTGTGAATCTTCCTCATTGCCAGTGTTCCGATCTGGCCCCGCCCCCTTGACCAAATAGCTTTCTGCACTCAACCATCCCTACCCCAGGGCTGCCAGCCAGGTCCTCCTTAATCCTGCATGGGCTGCCCTTCAGCCACCAGTTCTTCCTGTTTGTTATGCGGGAATTTCTGTCCATCTCTACAGACCCCGAGGGCTGAGGGAGGAGGGACCCACTGCCTGGAATGGTTCCCTGCCCTTGCTTTAAGTTTCAGACTCCACCTGTATCTTGCCTGAGCCTCACTCTCTCTCATTTGACGGCTGAGAGGAATTCTGCCTTGGAGAGGGCAGTTCTGTCTCTAGGTCTCCAGGTTACACAGCAGGGAAGAAGGGTATGGGGCTAGGGCTGGTCTCCTGCTTTGCCCTCACTAACTAGTGCTTCGCAAGCTCTGGGGTCTCTGGGATGGAAAGGGTCCCTTTCTCACCTGACAACTATGAGGCCATCCAGAGCATTGTGCATCGGCTTTCTGTATGGAGACTGGACTCAGCAGCTAGTGGGCTAGCTCTTTTGTCAGGGTTGAGAGCTCTCAGTTCTGAGCTCCAGATCCAGGGCTCTCCTCAGCTCATTCATTCCTTGGCTTATGGGCTGGAAGCACAAACCAATTCAATGCTATGTTGTCCCAAGGACACGCTGGAAGGAGATGCCGCAGTGCTGTTTCTAGGACGCAGCCCTCTCTTCATCTTCATTCCTAGACATCTTGCACATGAGGTTTTGCGCCTCAGGAAGAGAGTTATCTCTTTCATAGACTCCTTTGGCCTGGGACAGGTTTCCATGGTTACGGTGAGGGGAAGTGAAAGAGTTTGCACCCACTTTCCCAACTCCTGGAACCCTCAGGGAGGTACTGCCACCCAGCAGTGGTGGAGCTTGGCCTTTAGACTGGAACCTGCTGGCTTTTACCATCAAGGTGGCCTTGGGCTGTCACTTTGCTTTTCTGGCCTGGATGCCCTCAACTGTAAGATTGAGGTGACAGTTGACAACCATTGTCTAGAGGCCTGGGGGTGGACATATGTGTAGTGTGGTTAGCAGGACTTGAGCATAGCAGGTGGCAATGACTGGGTGGGGCGGAGCTTGGAATCAGAGCTCTGTGGCCTGTCTGAGCTGGAATGCGGTCAGCCTCTCTTTTGTTGCCCTCTTTACCAGCCATGTTTTGACTCCATTCTTGTTAAAATCAAGGCTTTAAAAAAAAAAAAAAAAGGTGTATGGGTGTCTTTGCCTGTTTGTGAACCAAGTGAGTGTCTGGTGGGGGAAGAGAGCATTGCGTTTTCTGGAGCTGGAATTACAGAAGGTGTGGGGTACCATGTGGGTTTGGGGAACCTAGCCCAGGTCCCTTACAAGAGCAGCTAGTATTCTTAATTGCTGAACCACGTGTCTAGTCCATGAGTCAGGGTTCTTAAGGGGCAGAACTTCTTCGGAGCCTGGTCAGGGAACACTGGATAGACACTTGATAGCTCTCAGGCACCAGGCTCTAGAAGTCCCCAAATTTCCAAGGCTCCCAGGAAGGATATCCTAGGAATTAAAATCCCACCCTCTCTTGTGTCCCAGGGTGGTGGAACAAGTCGCATTATTATCACGGGTGATCATACTGGGTTTGTCTACTGGTCTGCCATTAATATCCTAGCCAGAGAAGCAGCTGGAGTTTCCTAGTGCTCCTGAGCCCTGCTTTGCAAGATTTCATTTGAATAAAGAGCCTTAGTGATTAGACAAAGGAGTGCATTTGTGCATGTGTGCATTTGGGTGTGCATATGTGTGTGAGCATGTGTATGCATGCATGTGCGTTGAGGGGCCAGAGCCCTGTCTTTCAGAGAATACAACTCACCTCCCTGGAATCCTCCCACTCAGGTAGGAGTGTGGTTGAATCTGCTCTTGGCTCAGAGCGATCACTGCCACTGGACAACCACTTAATCTCTCTGGACCCGACCAGCTCATCACCTACATATCTCCTGACCAGCTCATCACCTACATAATGCTGCATCCTGGCCCCTTCTCCCTGCTGATGGTAAAGGGTCTGAGGCAGGCATGGCAAGTTGTGACACACCCAGTGCGCATCTCTGTGGAAGCCTGGGTTTGGCCTGCTGGCAGGTGCTCCCCACCAGAGGATGTGCAACAGCCATATTCTTCTCTACTCTTGCCTCCTGATGCTGCTGACTGTTCCTCAGTTTCCCCATCTGAATAACTGGAAGGGGATGGAGATAGAAGAAGCCTCCATACTGACCCCCCTGTGCCTTACCAGTTCTGGGTGCTCAGAACATAGCAGGTGCCTTAGATATAAACTTATAGTGGTAGAATGTGCTAGAATGACCCATGGAAATGTATAAGCCTAGTGAAGAAATCTCAGGTGAAACCTAAGAGGAAGCTGAGAGGAGGCTCTGGGGCCTCTGCTTTAAGCACTTTTTGTTTACTTGGGAGTTGCTGTTCCCTCCCTCTTTTTAGTACTGGAAATTGAACCTAGGACCTCCAAGAGTCCCAGCCCTCTCCTTCTAGATCATGGAGGATGGAAAGGAAGATGGACTCTCCTCTTCCCCAGGTTTCCCAGTTCATGGTCTAGTCAGAGGCCTAGAGTGAGAGGCAATTTATTTAAAAGCTACAAAGAGAGCTGGGAGATGCTCACCTGCAACCTCAGCACTCAGGAAACTGAGCAGGACCATGAACTTCAGCTAGCCTAGGCGACACAGTAAGATCCAGTCTAAATAAATAAATAAATACGTACATACATAAGCGTGTGTATATATATATATATAATATATACTATATAAGTATATAAGGGCATATATGTATATATTGTATGTATGTAAGTGTATATATGTATGTATATATAACATATATGTATGTAAGTGTATATATGTATGTATAACATTATATGTAAGTATACAAGTGTATATATGTATATACTATATATATTATATGTCAGTATGTAAGTGTATGTGTGTGTATATACATATATACGTATGTATTTGTGAATATACATATGCACATACTTTTAATCCCAGCACTCAAGAGGCAGATCTCTGAGTTCCAGGCCAGCCAAGGCTACACAATGAGACACTGTCTCCAAAAACCAGGCAGAAAGACAGACAAAGCAAAAACCAAAACAACAAAGCCACAAAGAAAGGCTGTTGTAGCAACCTCATTTATTGAGGGCATACTATGTGCCAGGCACCATGCACGGTGATCTCCTTTCAGAGAGGAGACCTCTGAGTCTAGCTAGTTTTTACCCCCAGTTGACAAGGCATCAGCGTACTGTGTGTTCCTGTGACAAAATGCTAGGCAGAGACAATTTATGGAGAGAAATTATTTTAGCTCACAGCTCTAAAGGGTTCCATTCATGGCCAATTGGCTCTGTGCTTCCAGAGTAAGGTTTCCATGGTAACAGGAGGTATGTGGTAGAAGATGTTCATATCATGGGTGCCAGAGTCAGTGAGAGGGGGAACTGGGGACCAGAGAGCGCCTCTGAAAGCATGTCCCCAGTAACCTACTTCCTTCACCCGGGTATTACTTCCATCATTATTAAACTGTAATAGGAGAGGAAACGGAGGACCAGAGAGGAGAACAGAAGTGACCAAGGGGTTAGAGGTGACAGCAGGGATTTGATATCCCCAAACATGTAATGGCAACTTCTTTTCTGAACACAGAAGAGAGTGGTCTTTAGCTCTACCTACTTTCCCACCAGGGTCTGGTGTCTTTGCACAGTTGTGGGCCTCTGGGTGTAGAGACAGGTAGAAATGGAGTCCTAAGACATGTTAACTCTGGCTAGAGGTATGACCGACCAAAGACCAGAAGGAACAGAAGATCAAAGATTGAGTGATCAGACAGTTGGAAGGGGCAGAAAATGGACCCCTCCCGACTCCCAAGTTCCCTTGGAGAACGTCCATGTGACCTCAGACAGAGCACTTAACTTCCAGCTAGCTACCTGTTCTGCAAAATGGGTCTGACCATTCCCCCCCCCCAGCCCCACCCTCTAATGAAGGCTCAGTCGTCAAAGCTAGTAGTCAGGGAGATGTTTTTCAGAACTGGAGTGATTCTTCCACCAAGCTACATTCCCAGGCCTCGGTGCCTGTTTTCAGGCTGTCAGTGTCTATGTGCTTAGAAGGCCGGCATGCTCAGGAAAGAGGTGGGTACTGGGCTGGGAAAGTGGCTGCTGCCACCTCCAACTTTATTTGCCCAAGGCAAGGTAGGCACCAAGGGCTCGGCTCATTGTGTGACCTTGTCTCCTTCACAGTGGGCCCTGGTAGGTACTGAATTGTAAGTTGCTTTGTGTTGGTCTGCAGCAAGGAGGAGGCTCTGGCCCTGGCTCCATCACTAGACCGTGACCTTGGCCAAGTCACTCACTCTGTCCCTGCCTCATCAGTTAAACACAGAAGCAGCCTCTCCTCTTTGTACCTACAACGATCTTATATTTGAGACACCAGGTCAATAACGGATGTGAAAAGCATTTTGGGGCCAACCCAGAAAGGGTAGCACAAATGTAAGAGCTGCTTGTAAGTTTATACCACCCTGTGCCTTAGGCCTTTGTCATCTCTCTTGGCGGGGGAGCGGGAGAGCTAACCTCACAGCTGACTCTCAGCAGGGCCTTAATGAACGGAGGCCGGCAGCTTCTGGAGGGAGCATCCACAATCTGGAGACCTGCTGCTTCTACTGTTGACAAGCCATGGCACTCCGAGCCAGCCCAGGCCCTCTTTGGCTTTGGTTTCCTCCGTGTGGATGGCAGGCTTGGTTAGGGAGGCTTCCCAGCCCGGGCGGCTCTGAAGTGGGGGAATGGTTAAAGAGACGCACTTTCTCTCTCACAGAGGGAGCCATTTCTTACTCAACTAATGCACATCCACTAACAGCTCCGCCCCAGGAGCCTTCTCCTCTTTAACTGTTTTGAGGGGCACACGGGCAGTTGGGCAGGGGAGACTACGGGGGTTCAGGGAGGATAGACCGATTGCCCAAAGTGTCACTGCTAGGGAAGCACAGGGTTGGGGTTCAAGATCGGGCCTGTACCCAGAGACAAGTTTATTCCACCTGTCACAATCTATTTCTCCACCCCTTTGCCTTCTCATCCGGAGGTCCGGATTCTGGAAGCCAGCCAGCCCTTTAACATTGGGGATGGGGGGTAGGGCACGGGTTCTGGGCTGCGTCTTCCCTGGCTGACGGCAAACCCCCTCCCCTGCTCTCCGGCGGGGGGGGGGGGCGCTGGGGTGCTAGGTGAGTTAGGAGCCTAAAGACAAGGATTAGCTTCCTAGTCCGGCCTCTCCCCTGCAGGCTGCTGACCTAGGCCTGGTAACCCCTCTCTAGGGTTAGGCAAGCTCTGCTGAGCAGGTCTGGTCTCCTTGGGGAGAGCAGGTGCTCCAGGCTCAGGCGAGGTTAATGAGCGCTCCTCACGCACCTTGCCCCCTTGAAGTTCCCATCTGGCAGACAGAAGCGCCTCCCAGGCCTCTCGGGCTTCCCGGGTCTCCCTCCCAGGGTGCAGGAGCACGCTCCTAGTTTTGAGGCCGCAGTATCTCCCCAGAGCTTTATTAAGACTGTTGTTATAAGAGAGGTCCCGGAGGGCAGAGGGCCGCAGGCCCGGGGCGTCTCTAGCGAGTCAGAGGGCGCTAGGCGCCGGGCATCCCGGGCAAGCCCAGAGTAATGAGGCTCTCCCCTATCCCGTGGGAGGCGGGGCTGCCCCCTCCTCCCCTCCTTCTTGTCCCGGGGGGAGCCAGGGCCCGGCACAGAAGGACAAGAAGTGAGAAAAAGGCCTTTCTGGCAGATCCAGTGGGCACGGGGGCAGAGGAATGCCCGTCAGGGTCTAAGTGGGGCATAAATGTGGTGGGGGAAGGGAGAGGAGTACCCGCGGGTCGCCCAGGGCGCTCCGATCCTTGCTCTCTGTAACTGGCCCCCAGGGAGGTCAGCATCCGCGTCCTTCCCGGCCTGAGCGTCCTCGGTCCCCTCCCCTCCCGCTGCTTCGGGTTCCCCTCGGGAGTCACAGCCAGCCGAGCCGGCGCGCACAGGCTCCGGGTCGGGTAAACACCGCGCGGGAGGGGCGCGGGCCGTGTGGGGCGGGGCGGGGCGGGGCGGGGCGGGGCGCACCGGGGCCCCTCCGCGCGGGCCGGACGAAGGGGACAGGGGGCGGGGGCAGGAAGCCAGCCGCGGTCCGGCGCGGCCCCGTGACGTCGCTTAGCTTCCAGGGATCTCTCCCCGAGGCCCACGGGTCCCCTCCTCCCTCCCTCCTCCGGCGCCTCGCTTTCAGCCTGGGCTGGCATTCGCGCTAGCAGCTCGCAGGCTGCTCCTTCGTCCCTGCCTCCCTCTTTTCCCCTCTCTCCTCCTTCCTTCTCCGACCCTCTATTTTTTTTTCCCTCTTTTCGCTTCTCCGCTCTGCCTCTCCGATCCAGATCTAGTCTCCCCGCTTTTCTTTTTCTCCCTCCTTCCTCACCCCCCCCCCTCCTCCCGCCGCTCCCCTTGCCTTCTTCTGTCTCTCTGTTTTTCTCCCCGTCGCCCTCTCGGTTTCTTCCCTCCCTCCTTCCCTCCTTCCCTCCGGGTTTCCTCCCCCTGCCCTCCCTCCTCCTCGCTCCCCTCCCCCTCGGCCGCTCGCTGCTTTCCAGTCACCGAGTCGCCGCCGCTGCCGCCGCCCGCACCCGCGGCAGGACCGGTCCGCGCGCTCCCCGGGGTGCGCCCACCTCGGTCCCGCGCCCTCCGGGCTCGCAGGGACACCCTCCTCCCCGCGCGTCGCGGCCCCGCCCGGCTCGGCCCCCGCCCCGCGCCGGAGAGCGCCGAGGATGTGAGTCCTGCCCGCCGCTGCCGGAGCAGCAGCCACTCGCGCGCGGAGCCCGAGCGCAGCGCAGCTCAGCTGCGGGCGCTCGTTGGGTCGCTCGCGCGGGCTGCGCGCTCCTGCCCCAAGCGGTGTCCCTCCCCGGCCTCTCGCCGGCCCCAGCGCCGCGGCAGCCCCGAGGGCCGTCCCCGGCCGGCCATCCCCGGCCCCAGCGCCGCTGACCCTGTCCTCCGCGGGCGGGGACGCGGGCGGAGGAGGTGCCGCCTCGGAGCCCCCGGACGCGACCATGTCGGAGGTGCTGCCCTACGGCGACGAGAAGCTGAGCCCCTACGGCGACGGCGGCGACGTGGGCCAGATCTTCTCGTGCCGCCTGCAGGACACCAACAACTTCTTCGGCGCCGGGCAGAGCAAGCGGCCGCCCAAGCTGGGCCAGATCGGCCGGAGCAAGCGCGGTGAGTTCCCCGCCCCTTACCCCCTGCGGTGCTGGTGCTGCAGCCTGACGGGGGCGCAGGGGTCCCCGCGGTAGTGGCGGGGGTGGGGGCATCTGCGGGATCTAGGGATCCCTCCTGCGGCGGAAGCTGGGTCGGGCCTCGGGCAAGAGTCCGCGTTTGTCCGGGCCACCAGCGGGGTTACCCGGGGGCGTGGTAGCCTCTACTTGCAGCTGAGGCCCAAAGGTTAAACCCGCGTCCTCGACCGCACCAAAGTTTGCTTTTAGATTTCACGCCCCTCCCCCCTTTTGCGCAGTGGAGTCGCATCTGCACTCTGTCTGCTCCGCCACTCTGGGGTAAGGGGTCCCGGGCTTCTTAGGGGTCTGTGTGGGGAGCCGAGGGGGAGGGACCTTAACTCCCGCGGGGAAGGCGAGGAGCATTCAGGTCGCACAGGCTTTTTTCACAGTCACTTGCCAGTGGGGAGAAAGGTGGTCTAGCCTGGGATATTGGAGTTTGACAAGCCCCAGAAAAACCGAGACGCAGGGTGCTGCCGGAAAAGACTGGGGTGCCCAGGTGAAGGGGGAGGATAGTCGGGGGACCGAGGTGGGCTGAGAGCTACAGCGAGGGAGCTGTAGCGAGCCTGGGACTCAAGTCTAGGGAGGACGCTCAAGCACTGGAACAATGAGGATGACCTACAGGGAGACCTATGGATGGGTAGAGCCCCAGAGTCCTGGACAGGTGATCTGATCATCCAGTACCGGGACCAGTGGAGGGACTGAGAGAGGCCGAGTGGAGACAGTGAGGCAGGCAGAAGAGGCAGCCGGAGGCAAAGCCCCAGGCGGCAGCGAAGGGAGATTCTGTCCTTTGCGATGGCACGGAGAGCGGAGGGGCGGAGGCCACCCGCCCGGGCACAGAGAAGGGAGCAGGAGAGGGGGACACCCTTGCAGGCCAGGCCTAAACTCTCCAGCCGTTGATCACCGTGGGGACCTACCCCAGCTTCCCTTCCTGCTTCGGGCTTCTTCGAACCCGGCCTGGGCTACCGCCACCAGTGACCTGAAGACCCCAGTGTCCCTTCCTCTCCTTAAGAAGCTTAGGGGACTTGGAAATGGTTGCATCGGGCTGCGGTCGAGCTGGGATGGCTTCCTCTTGCTCACTCTGTCTTAGAATCCAGCTAGGATTCGGGTTAGGCAGTGGGGCAGTTCAGAACCAGGCAAGGAAGGGAGCCTAGAGCGATGGGGCTGTTCACTCGACAAGGAGCAGCCAGCCTTCCTCCCTCGCCTTCCCCTGCACCCCAAGAGTGAAGATAGACAAAATATCTGCGACCCCTGGCTAGCCCAAGCTCTCTCACCTTTCTCTCCCCCTGCTCCTCTCTCTCTCTCTCTATATATATATATATATATCTTTTTTTTTTTTTTGCAGTTGTTATTGAAGATGATAGGATTGATGACGTGCTGAAAACCATGACCGACAAGGCACCTCCTGGTGTCTAACTGCCCCAAAGACAATGTGTTGAGGGAAAGAATAAGAAGAGTGGCGGGGCTGTGACAGTTACTGACAAAAAGCACGAGGAGGAGAAAGCACTTTGAAATTTATTATTAGCTTGCTACCTGCGATGAAATCGACAACCTGTGTCTCAAGACAGGCTGGGAGACAGATGAGGTGGGGGGAGGAGGAGGAGGAGGAGAAGGGGGAAGAGGAGGAGGAGGAGGAGG
>JADRCD010218983.1:0-33268 GCA_019843815.1 Montemys delectorum
ATCCCATAGGGTCAGACAAAAAAATGGAGAACATCTTGAATATTTTGCTGTAGATCTGGGGAAGAGACTGGGAGGACTGGGACTGAATAAGCAGGGGAGAAGTGATCCTATAGTCGTCCTTTCATCTTCTGTTGCAGGAATGGTGTTTGATTGATGGTGGTGATTGATGGGGATGCTTGCTGGAGTTGTGACATGGGATAAAGCAATAAGTTACAGAAGGAAGTTTAAGAGAGAAAGATCTGTGAGACCTGCAGTAGTTGAGGCTGTTGGGGTTGGGGGGACAGTGCAGTGCAGAGAAGGCTGCAGCAGTTGTTCTGTCTCTCAGTGCTGGGGATGAACTGATGTCCAGCTTTAATCCATTTTCATCAAGTAGAATGCAGGAAATTATTTCAATTTTCCTTCTTTGTTGAGATCTCATTTGTATCTGAGAATTCTTGTCAATTTTAGATAAATTCTATGAGGTGATGAGAAGACAGTGTATTCTTTTGTGTTTGAGTGAAATGTTCGGTAAATATCCTTTGGGTCGGTTTGGTTTGAAGCTCCCTTTATCTTCAGCATTTCTGTTTAGTTTCTGTATGGATGATCTATTTGCTAAAGGGCTGTATTAAAGCCTTCCACTATCAGTGTGTGAAGGTCAATATGTGATTTAAGCTGCAGTACTGTTTTGTTTATGAACTTGTATGCTCATGCATTTGGTATATAGATGTTAAAAATCGCAATGTGCTCTTGATGGATTTTTTTCTTTGACGAGTTTATAATATCCTTCCCTATTTTCATTGATACGTTTTCTATTGACTTCTATTTTTGCCAGATATTAAAATAGCAACGCCAACTTGCTTCTTATGTTTATCTGCTTGGAATATCTTTTTTATTTTCCTTCCTTTTACACTGAGGTTATTTTTTAAGTAGGTTATGATGTTAAGTTGTGTCTCTGGGATGCAAAAGTATCCTACTTTTGCACCCATTCTATAAACATTTGTCTTATTTTATTGGAGAATTGAAACCATTGATATTGAGAGATATCTGTAAGTAATGTGGGAGGAAAGTGGAACTGTGCAACCAGACAAAAACTGGTAAGGTCAAGAAGATTAAGGAACCACAGCAGTTCTCATATTTGAGAACAATAGGCTTCTGAATCTACTCTGATCATCTTTCTGTCTTGAAGCAAGTGACTATGACCCACGACTAAAAGGACTATAATAACTGGTCATGTAGCATAGAGCCCAGAGTTCCTCATGCTAATAAGGTATCTAGATATGCCCTGAGGTTTCAGTCAATAAGTTTTCCTTCCTTGGAAATCCCTTCTTGCAAAAGATATTAACCTCTGGGTAAGTCTTATGTATCCATTTCCACCATGAATAAACAGTTTGAACAAGCTAGGATTATTTCCTTCCTCAAGGACCACCGTGGGGTAGAGCCTTCATCATACTAAGCCATGCCTAAGTCACTTGCAGAGGGCCCCTCAGCACTCCTGGCACTCACACTGAGCTAAGCTGGATTCCTCCTCCCAAGGCTCAACTCAGCCCCTCAATTCTTCCCAGTTCTGTGGTGTCTGGGTGCACAGGAGTTAGAGAACCACAGCCTCAGTCCAAGACCAAGCCATTTCTCACCTGGAGAAACACAGGCTGCAGCCTCTATCTTAGGGTGATTTTGGTTTTCCCTGAACAGCATGCAAATTTCACAAGAACCTGATACCCCAATGAGGCTGGAAGTGTAGCCTAACACCTCTGTGGTTTCGCTCTGTGAGCAGTGTTCTGACACCCCAGCAGCAAAGGGAAACCCAGAACTATAGTAGTGTTCATAGTTTCTGTTATTTTCTTGTGTTAGTAGTATAGGTGTGCATCTGTGTGTGTGTGTGTGTGTGTGTGTGTGTGTGTGTGTGTGCAAGAGAGAGAGAGAGAGAGAAAGACAGAGACAGACACAGACACAGAGACAGAGACAGAGACAGAAAGCATGTAGCCTTTATTTGCTGGTTGGTAATATGTATTCCATGTTTCTTGGGCATGTTTGCCTCTTTGGGTTCAATTTTTTCTTCAACTTCATACTCCAAAGATAGATTTGTGGATAGATATTGCTTCAATTTTTTTTCTTATGAAACCTTATTTTCTCCATCTATTATTACTCAAAGTGTTGCTTAATATTGTAGTCTGGGCTTTCTTTTCAGCCTTAGACCTTCTGGCTTCTAGAGTTTTCATTGAGAAGTTTTAATAGGTCTGTCTTTATATGCTCCTTGTACTATTTCTCTTGCAGTATTTAATATTCTTTTGTTTTTGCTGTTCAGTGTGTTTAGTGGTTTAGTTATGTTGAGTTTGTTGAGGGAACTTTCTTTTCTGGACTAATCAGCTTGATGTTATGTAAGCTCTTGTGCTTTCATATTCATCTCTGTCTTCAAGTTTGGGAACTTCTATGATTTTGTTGAACATATTGGTCTTTGACATATTATGTTTCTTCTTCTTGATTTATTCCTATTATTCTTAGATTTTTGTCCTTTCATAGTGGTCCAGATATTCTGTACATTTTGTACCAGTATTAGTTATGATGTAACATTTTCTTTAATCTTACATATCCATTTCTTGTGTCATATCTTCAGTGTGCCTAAGAATCTTTCTTCCATCTCTTGTATTTTGTTTGTGGAGCTTGTCTCTGAGGTTCCTCTTGGGGTTTCTAAATTTTCCTTTGCCAGAATGCCCTTAGTTTGAATTTTCTTTATTAATTGTACATCCATTTTCAGGTCTAGAACTGCTTATGCATTTCTTTCTACTTCCTCCTTGTGCTTTCATAGATTTCTTTAAGTAATTTATTCGTTTCCTCATTAAAGACCTCTATCACACACACACACACACACACAGAGAGAGAGAGAGAGAGAGAGAGAGAGAGAGAGAGAGAGAGAGAGAGAGAGAGAGAGAGAGAGTTTGTATATGCTCAGCCCAGGGAGTGGCACTATTAAAAGTTGTGACCCTGTTAGAGTAGGCGTGTCACTGTGGGTGTGATCTTTAAGACCCTTATCCTAGCTGTCTGGAATCCATTATTCTGCTAGCAGCCTTCAGATGAAGATGTAGAACTCTCAGATCCTCCTGAACCATGCTTACCCAGACACTGCCATGCTCCTGCCTTGGTATTAATGGACTGAACCTCTGAACCTGTAAGCCAGCCCCAATTAAATGTTGCCCTTATATCATGGTGTCTGTTCACAGCAGTAAAATCCTAAAACATATATATATATATGGTCCCAGTGAATGCCTGCCAGGGATAGAGGCTTAAATAACACGAAGAGCTGAGGTGTGGGGAGGTGGAGAACCTGTGTGATAGAATAGAGACGGGGCTTAGGAGGAGTGTGAGCCTGCAGGGGAAGTGTGCTAAGAAGACTTGCTGGTTGATTTGGAGAAGGGAACAAGAGAGATGCTGTCAGTCTATCTGCTTCCCTGGCTTCCTTTTGACTTCTTAGGGAATCTTATGTTTCTTTCTTTAAAAAAGTTTTCTTCTGTGTGTGAGTGGTGCTTTCTTTCATATCCTTTGCTTGAGACATGCCTCCCAATACAGTAATGCTGGAGAAGCAGCAGAAATCTGTGCACAACAGTGGCAGAGATACTGAAACCTATTACTTTAAACTACTAGGAAATTGTGATAGGAAGTACCAGATTATGAGTAATAGTGTAAGGAAAAACAGGTGGTTCAATGATCAGCTACTAAGAAATTTCGAACAACTATACTTCATTTGTAGGCACATATATTTGAATGTTAACTCTTTTTTTTTTCCCTTTAGTTTCTCGAGACAGGGTTTCTCTGTGTAGTCCTGGCTGTCCTGGAACTCACTCTGTTAACTCTTAATTGTGTTTGCCCCCTTTAAATATTTTATCTTCATAAATTATTATACATATTTATTTGTGAAAATATATAATTTTCAATTTGTCTGTGTAATGATCAGAATTAATGGGGAATAGAAAGGCAAAGTAGCTTCCCATATATGTAGGAAAAAATAACAAGTTCCAATGATAGAATTAAATTTAATATTTGTTAGAGTTATCTAAACATTCACTTATATGCTGATGCTACTTTTGACCCTCTACTCACTCGTGTTTTCTTCCTTTTCTTCTCATGATTAACCTTCTTACTCACCTTTCTAAAGGTTTAAGCAAGTGCTAATTACTTCTAACAGTGGCTAAAACAATCTTTCCTTTCTTGAAACCATAGCTTTATTTCATAAAGAATAAAATCTTGCTTACTCTGAATCATTTATTAAAGTTAAATAATGCTACAAAAATAGAGAGACTCTTCTAGACAAACAGATATGCGTATTTATGAATTAAAATGTCATTCTATTTGGATACAAAGCAATACTGTCTTAAACTGCAAGCATCTTAGTCATGCTTTATGAACAGTATGATTAAAGGCTTTTAAAGTACTCATTACTTCATTAAAATATGCATCTCCTTATGAAGCTATTGTTTTTAAAATAGTATTTCAGCATTTCAATGAGTTAAAATATTTTTCCCTTTCAATTTCAGTAATAGGCATCTCCAAATGCATTTAAATCTTTGATCAAATCTTTTTTTCGTAGCAATTTTACTTTTTCCAAATGTTATGAAGGGCTGCTGTCTTTAGTAAATTCTTTCATTGTGGCTTATTCCATGTAACACTTTTTCAGTTTCAACGTTTTTTAACTTATAATATGTAAATTGTACCCTCATAGAGGCAAGTGGAGGGGGGGATAGGATAGAGGGTTTATCCAATAAAAAATCTCTACGATAATTCTAAGACCATGAAGTGACTGAGGATAGTGAATCATCATACTGGTCATAGCAAAGATGGTGGGAGAAAAGTTACTTAAGGATGTGGGGAAAAGAAAATTAGCAGTGTAGCCTAGGAACACTGGCCTCCTTATTTTACATCTGTCATTTCTTCTTGACCTATCCCCTGGCCTTCCTCTCTGGGAGATTATGAGAGACACTGTGTCAGGAGAAGTTCCACTTTGTAGTAGTAGTCATTTGAAAGAGAATGGCTTTGAAGGCTCACATTAGTGGATCTATTTGGGAAGAATTAGGAGGCATGACATTTCTGGAGGAGATGTACCACTGGGGGAGTCTTTGAGGTTTCAAGAGCTTGTGCTGTGACCATTCTTTCTCCATGCCTACAACTTACAGATCACATTTAAGCTGTATGATCTAGCATGTTTTCGCTGCTATGATCTCAACCATATTGATCATTGACTAATCCTTTGAAAGTATAATCAAGCCCCTGGTTAAGTGCTGCATTTTCTAAGTTGTCTTGGTCAATGTGTTTCATCACAGCAATAAAACAGTAACAAAGATGGCAATTCATCATGTTCTCTTTCTCCATTCCAAATAAAGACATAATTTTATTCATTTCTTCCATTTTCTTTGGAGGACATTAGACTATACATGCTTTACAACATCTTCCCTCTTTGTTAAGAATCATCCTAAACATGGGAGAGACCAGATACATCTGTCCAGAAAGCATCTCACAGGTATAACTGCAGAATCCACATGGAATTTGTAGGACACACTGTATGCTATCAGGAGGGCATTCTGCCTTGGTCATCTTCATAGGAAACTTTAGTGTGACTTTCTTGGAGAAAGCTTATTTTTCATGTGCAAGTGGTTATCAGTTGGAAATAACTTCACATGGGTGTGTGTGTGTGTGTGTGTTTGTGTGTGTTTACTTCTCTTAGATCTAGAACTCCATGTAGACACCATGCGTGCTCTTGCTGGGAGTTCTTATGAACTGTAACGGTATTGATTTCGACAGTCTTATTTTCTTGGTGTTTTCCATCTCCTCAGGCTATTACAATCTAGCTGCCTCCTCTACTGAGTACTGAGAGAAGAGCTTTTATGATAATATCTATTTGGACAGATTTTTATTACTTTCAGACTCTACACAATGTCTGGTTCTGGGTCTCTGTATTTGTTTCCATTTACTGCAGGACAAAGCATCCCTGACAAAGGATGAGTTAGAAACTTTTAACAATATTTTTACTGTTTTCATGAAAATTGATTCATGTAAGAAATAATTATTTCTTATATTAAAAATTAAGACTTATATGTAAGAAGATTACTATTTCATTAAAATATCCTGAATCATAAATGCAAACAAAATATAATATAAACTTTTTGATTGTTGTTCAGTATGGAAAACCTCAGGTGCATTTCAGTTTGAAGAGATTTTAAGCTTGATTTAATGAATTTTTAACGTTTTACTTTGTAACAGCATTTTCTACATAGTATGAAAGAGAGTAATTGGAATACATGGTCCAGTTCATCTTCAATTAGTAATATACCATTTCAAATGAAAACTTGTGATGATGCTATATAATTTCATTTGTGGAAACTTTCCTGTAATTGGATTTTATAATGATAATTCAGAGATAAGGGATAGTGAAAGAAACGCATAGTTGTTTTTATTTCTACTTAGAGAGGGGTAATTAATTACTGCATCCATCAACTTGTAAGCTGTTCAAAATCTCATTACATTAATGATTTCATAATTACAAAGAATTACCTTAAAATGATTATTATTAGTTTATAAAAAAACTTTTTGATATATACAGATAATATAATATGAATGACTGCAGCATTAAAACCTGTCTTTGAAGGTATCACTGATACTAATTTTCAAACAGTGTTTGCCGTCTTGAAAGGTCAACTTGTATGAAATCATTTATATAACATGATGGTAAAATAAACACCTGTAATGTTTTTATTTTCAAATTAAAAATAATATATGAAAATTGAATTATATTTATATAAACAATTTTAATATAGTAACAATTTTATATACATACATATATGTATATATATATATATGTATGAGTGTGTGTGACATGTATAATTTCACTTCTCAACAGAACACTGAACTTTTACTCTAAGGTTTTACAAATAGGGTATTGAATAAATTATTGGCTATTTAAACTACATATTAGTTAAATAAATAAAATAAACTATTAGTATCAATGTCTTATTAAAAACATTTGATTATGAAGATTTAATTATAATATTTTTAAAGAAATAAAACAATTAAAGGATATTGTAATTTTTAAATAGACTAGCCTACTAGGACACCAAAAATAATTTATTATGATGTTTGTTACTTAAATAAAATCAATGGTGTTTTCAAATAAATATAAGGCTTTTAAAATATATTTAATGTCAATAATATTGATAAATATTTAATATATAAGATTAAAGCACTTGCAAGTAAATAAAATAGGAAATTATTAAATAAAGAATAATATAAAATGCTTAGCCAGCTAAAACTGATCATAGATAAAATAATGTTAAACTTTAAAACAATGTCAATATTCTCAATTCATTATTATACATCAATGTACCCAAATAGGTAATTTTAATGATTCTTTGAATTGTATGACATTTCAAAAATATTAACTCAATAGTAGTCTGAGTAAAGCAGCCAAGTATACCTATAAAATTAGGTACTCTCTTTTCTATACACTCAGGCTCTGGTGTAACCTAGAAAGTTACAGTAATTTTATGATGAATTTTATGTAAAAACTAAATTACCTAAAAATACAGACAAGATATTAACTGAAATATATTTTAAACATGATATTTTTAATAAAGTATGGATAAATGGAGTTATACAAAATACGCACAAAAGCAATTCCCATTTGAGGAAAATGAAACATTCCATTTTTCTTTAATTATTTAAAATACAAGAGTTTCATATGGCCTTTGTTGTCCCCAGATTTTCTCTATATCTGACTTTGGTCCTCCTGCATTTACACATGGAGTGCGAAGGTTATATGTGTGTAACACTATAGTCCATATGTCATGACTGTGTAACAGTGTAACAGTGACTCTTGTATGCTGAACAAACACTTTGACAAGTGGGTGACAGTCCCTTAATTTCAGTTTTGTTTTATAATATTAGTATTAATCACGAGTTGATAAATATACAGGTGTCATAATCCACTGTCATGTTGTCTTTTGTCCTGGTGTAATAGCGTGCTGGGATGATCTGCTCTTCCTTGGTAATTGTCTCTGCTTTAGTGGTTGTGTCCATCAAGGTTATGATGATGAATGTGACTAGAGAATTTTCTTCAAAGATAGAAAAGTGATATAGAAGTATACTTTTACTTTAAAAATGACTTTATAAGTAAGAGGCATGAAAAGCTCTATAATGGACAATCTAAAACTTAGGAAAAATTACCACACAATAATAGAATACAAAATAGTCGTGTCAACACTTTGTTCACCATTGATTTTTTTATTTCATTTTTCCATTTAGGTGGTATGATCTCTTTAAATTTTGAACAAGGAAAACTCTGTGCGTTTGTGTGTGTCTGTGTGTGTGTGTGTGTGTGTGTGTGTGTGAATGTATGTCTTTAAAGTTATGATGTAAGATTGTTTTGTGCAAATTGATGTGTAAAAGACAAGTACCCAGATATATTACATGGAGTCCTGTGAGCTGCCTTTAACCCTTTTTTTCATGAAACAAAATTGAAAATGAAAAAGCAGCTGGAAGCACGCTGTCACTATTCAAGATAGTGGAAAGAGATTTGAAATGGAGAGTTGCTACAGATAAATTACAGAGCAGGAAGAAAGAAATTCATTATTTATATATAAGTTTATTTATGACCATTTCATTGCTAAATACAAAGAATAACCCATCTGCATGTCTATAGCATGGATCACATGAGTGTAATTTTAAATATCATTAAAATAAAATGAAATTCTGGCTGTAATATGCTCCAGTGAGAATTACTGGACAATACGCTATTAGAATTGAGAAAACACTGAAGCATGAACTATTCATTTGCATGTTAACAAACAATTCTTCACATACTCCTTACTTAATTAGTGCAGAAACCTCTACAACTCTTCACTTCACAGTGTCAAAGTATGACAATCCCCTGATCAGAAGTATTATAAATGCTCCTTCTTTTGTTCCTTTTATTTGCAAGAATTATTTTTGTATGATATAACATATATTCTTATATTGTTATTATGAAGCATTTCTCTGTGTGCAAATGCAATTTCTTATGATGAACCAGGTGACCTGAGTTCCATCCCAGAGACAGACGTAATGAAAGGAAAAGATTTTTTTCTCTTCCTTTTTCTCTGTGTCTCTGTCTCTGTGTCTCTGCCTTTCTCTCCATCTCTGTCTGTCTGTCTGTCTCTCTCTCTCATGCACACACACACACACACACACACACACACACACACAGAGTCAAACAGACACAGAATCACAGAGACACATACATGCACATAGAGGCACAGGTACAAAGAGGCCCTCAGACACACAGACACTGATAGACAGATAGTCACCCACTGAAGTATACACACAGAGAGAAAGAATGAAGGAAGGAAGGAAGTAAAGAAAGAGGGAAGGAAAGAAGGAAGGAAGAAAAAGGAAGGAGGAAGACATTTTGCTGTTATTATAGAATTTTTTTTCTGAGTATCTGAGACATTGAAAAATAAAGTGATTCTCTGAAGGTCAGTGAACCAATTTCTGTAAGATCAGTATTCCAACCATTCCAAGGATCCAAACAATCTGAGCGTTCTGCTCTCACTTATTCACTGAATAATGAGTTTACTCCCTCTTTATATTTCACATTCTCAACACATGACAAGAAAGCTTTTTTATTCTCAAAGTGACTAAAACTGCAGGCTTCTTTGAGTGTGTCTATCAATAATACTAGTTCTCCCGTGACGCCTATTCAGAGTTTGGTTATTAGTATCAGACATTCTAGGTAAGTTGGAAATGAGGATAGTCAATACAAACATAGATGTAATTTCTCTACTAATGATGCTATTTTGATATAAGTTCACATTTCAAATGGTGCTTTATTAACTGTACAAAGATGAATATAAAAATCCTTGCATATAATCAGATGCAAAATAAGTTTATGAATATTGATAATTGTTTGAAGACTTTGTTACTCATAGTAAAACTTGGGAAAACTTGTAGTTTTCTCTTTTTTTATTGGATATTTTCTTTATTTACATTTCAAATGTTATTCCCTTTCTTGGTTTCCTGTCAGAAAACCTCCTACCCCTTCCTACCTCCCCCTGCTCACCAACCCACCCATTCCTGGTTCCCTGTCCTGGCATTCCCCTACATCGAGCCTTCACAGGACCAAGGGCCTCTCCTCCCATTGATGACTGACAAGGCCATCCTCTGCTACATATGCGACTGGATCTATGGGTCCCTCCATGTGTACTCTTTGGTTGGTGGTTTAGTCCTTGGGAGCTCTGGGGATACTTGTTGGTTCATATTGTTGTTTCTTCTATGGGGCTGTAAACCCCTTCAGCAACTTGGTTCCTTTCTCTAGCTCCTCCATTGGGGACCCTGTGCTCAGTCCAATGATTGGCTGACAGCATCTATCTCTGTATTTGTCAGGCACTGGTACTAAAAAAATAGTCTCTGTTTAGAAAATGATAAGACCTGTATTCAAACTAGAGAATTATCATTAGCCCATTAGTCACTATTATTTCTATTATTTCATATCCAACTTTTAAATATCAAAGCCATAAATTTAAAGTTTTAATATAAATAGTAAATGAATAAATAAATAATAAATAATAATAAATGTGTTGTCCATTATCTTTAGGATAAAGTAATTTTAATATGAATATATTACATATTTTATAACTGTCTTCCCAGAAAAATATCTTAATAAGTAACAAGCAATATTTAATCACTTTCCATTTCATATAATTTTATACATATGGATTATAAGAAATTAGCCCATGTTATATCAAACACTTACATGTGTATGTATGTGTGTGTGGGTTTATGCACAGCTGCCATAGCTCATCTGTGGAGGATGAAGAAAAACTCAAGTGTTCATTTTTGTTATTAGACAAGATTCTATGAAGGAATAGAAATTATACAATGAATATATATTCGTATATATTAAATTTATTTTAATGGCTTAGAGATGTCCAACAATGACTGTCTAAAGAACAAAGGTCCAAGAATGCATGAGTCTAGATGTATTAGTTGATCTTCTGTATTTTTCAGAATCCTCAAGAATCAAGCTTAGTGCCAGTAAAAGAACAGACTTGCTAGCAAGCAGGCAAAGAGAGGACAAGCTTTCTTCTTCCATGTCCTTTAAACAGGCTGCAAGCAGAAGGTGTGGCCCAGGTGAAAGGAGGATATTTCCACCTGAAATAAAATAAAAAAAAAACACGGGATAAAAGTAGAGTTACCTCTTCAGAGATGCAGATTACAAGAAGGCCTTCCCACTTCAAATAATTTAATTTCAGAAAAAAAAAAATTAGGTATGCTCGGCATTTTGAGTTTTAGCTAATTCCCAATATTGTCAAGTTGACAACGATGAATTGAACCACAGAGTTCAAATTCAACCTTCACCTAGTGTCTTCTCTTTCTCACTAGCTGGCTCACAAGCTTCTCGATAGTCGTCAGTCTCCGTCTTCCTTCTTTTTACAGGCGATACTACCTACAGCTTCCATGTATGGCTTTATATAGATACCGAGGATCCTAACACAGGTCCTCACATGTATGCCTGTGTATCCAAAGCTTTCCACGGAGCTCTCTGGCCCGGCCCTGTGCGAGAGTTCCAGTGAAGGAGAGCGAGCCCGGGCGGGGAGGATAAGTTGCTTACGCCTCTTCTGCTGCCATAGTTGGCTTCATCTCCATCTCTGCCTTGCTTTCCAGGTCACTCAGCTGCTCTGTTCTGCCTTTTCTCACTCATAATTTTTCATGTACCCTCCGTCCTGATTTAGTTTACTAAACAAAATTTTACAGAAAACAGTGCTGTGATTTTCATAAGAAATTGTTCTTTTATGGTTGAATAACCCAAGTACCTAACAAGTATATGGATGTTTTATGTATTGTGATTTTCAGTCCCTCTTTGAACAAGTATTTTTCAATCTTTTCAAACTTTATGAATTATCTTGTACTAAATATTTTATATATTTTAATACTTGATTTTGAATAATTTATATATCTATATTTAAAATGACTGTATCATGTAGCAATTCTATGCATTCTTTTTCCACTTTGATCAAAACATACTAATTGTTGAAAGTGAGGATGACTCCAGATACTCTAGTATGAAGAGATCATCTATCTATGCTTTTAGTTTGCATTCCTCTACTGAATAATTATGTTGAATAATTTTGTTCATACCTTTGATATCTGTGTGTCTTTTGGGGATATAATTATAGAGATGTTTTATCCATTTTCTTCTTGAAATATATTTTTGCTGTTTACTTTAAATATTGTTGATATTAAGCCTTTATCAGCTATGTCCCATGCACATATTTTCTCTCCTGTTCTACATTCCTTATTTCCATATTGCTTTAATGCTTTTTAGTCTTTAAAATAAGACATGTGAGGGTTTTTTTTTCTTAATTTAAAGCGACATTAAAAGGAGAAGCAAGATAGCTAAGTGGATTTATGAACTTAACACACAAGTATGCTGATCTGAGTTCAACTTCCACGTTTCAGGTAAGGAGTAGAGACTCCTCCAAGAAGTTGTCCTCTCACTGGAGGAAACACGTAACTGTATTCACATCATTCATACATACACATACATACACATTCTATGCAATACTAATAAAATAAAATTTAAAATAACAGAACAATAAAAAGTACTGTGTATTGAACTTATAAATTATTATGGAATTTATTGGAATTATCAATGGGATTGCAGGTCATAGTAGAGACTATATCCAGTGGATAGCCACTGCCACTGGTTGAGGGATGGGGCCATCCACCAATCTTAAAAGTACTAATCCAGAATTGTTCCTGTCAAAAAGAAATGCAGGGACTAAGAGTGGATTAGAGACAGAAGGAAAGGCCATCCAGAGTTTGCCCCACCTGGGGATCCATCCCATCTGCAGACACCAAACCCAGACACTATTGCTGACGCCAAGAAGCTCTTGCTGACAGGAGCAAGAGCTCATATAGCTGTTCCCTGAGAGGGTTTGCCAGCACCTGCCAACACAGATGTGGATGCACATAGCCCCATTAGACTAAGTATGGGGACTACCAATGAAGGAGTTTGGGGAAGGACTGAAGGAGCTATAAAGGTTAGCAACCCCACAGGAAAAACAACAATATCAACCAATCAGACCACCCCCCTCGAAAAGCTCCAAGAGACTAAATCACCAAAGAGTACACAGAGAAGGACCCATGGCTACAGCTGCATATGTAGCAGAGGATCACTTTATCTGGCATCAATGGGAGGGAGCCCATTGATCCTGTGGAGGCTCAATGCCCCAGCCTAGGGGAATGCTTGGGTGCTGAGGTTGGAGGGTTGGGTGGGTGGGTAAGCACCCTCATAAAAGCAGGGGGCATGGGGGAGGTGATAGGGGTTAAATGGAAAGGGGGACAACATTTGAAAAAAAGGGCAGACATTCTCATGAGCATACCACCAAAGCCACACTTTTCTTAGCCAATGAAGAAAGATAATAGTACCCAGCTGTACAGATATTGTAAGCCATGCTCTTATCAAATATGAAACACAAAACGCTATTTAATGAAAAAATATTTGATAAACATACATTATTTGGTCAGAAACCACTGGCAAATTTATTTAGCAAGCTACATATAAAAACTATTTTTCTTAACATAGTGATTAATGTCAGAAAATATCACAAAACCTTATGTTAAATAAAATACAGTTAACAAAATTACAAGTATTTTAAACATTTCTGTTAAATAAAAGCAATTTTTGTTAACCAATTATCTAGTCACTATTTATCCAACAAAGGTGAAGATAAACTAAAAATATAAAGATAAGAAATGAAACAAAATATTACTCTCTGTAAATTAGATGACTCCACAGAAAAATCTAGAGAATTTATGGAATAATAACCAGAACTCATAATTGAGTTCAGTAATTCTGCATGATAAAAACCAGTATTGAAATCAATTATATTCCCACATTACCTATAAAAAATAGAAAAGTTAATTACAAATATAAATCTATTATTTATAATAGAATGGAAATCATAAACTACATAATAATAAGTTCAGCAAGGAAAAGCAATAATTTCACAAGCAAATAATTAACTTTACTAAAAACGAAACAGAATACATTAATAGAATATATATTCAGCTAGTACTTCAGGAAGACTGACACAAAATTAAAAACTGTAGGTTTTAGAAATTAATTATTTGACACAAAATAAATTCTCATCAGTTTTTATTACAGAAGCTTACATTTTCTAGGGTTTTAAGCACTGTCTTAGTTCCAGTTTAATAATTGCTTTTGTTCTTTTAATTGACAGATTTGAAATCAAACCAAAAATACTAATCATCACCAAAAGTGCAATCAATTTGATTTAATAAATAATATGAAGTCCAAGATTTGTAAAATACTAATCCAACTTATTTTTCTAGAATTATTGTTACCATGATGTTGGTACTCTGTACAAACTCAGTTCAGAAACAATAGTAACTCAGTCTCTGGGCACAACAACTAAAACTTAAAATCTTGTAAGCCTTACTAAAATCCAATTTCTCTGGTGGTGAATCCTTACAGATCTGCCATGATACAGGGAGGCTCTAGCAATTATATCTAACCTCTCTGCTGTCCTATTCCAAAGAGACCTAACTTCCTCCTGCTTCCTCTTTTCCCCTGTCCAACCGGGAAGTCCTGCCTACTTGCCAAGTGATTGACTCCTTTATTCATTAGAGGATTGGTTCACAAGAAGCCACCTGAGTACATGACTCACTCCTCATTCCAGACAGCCTCTCTCAGGAGAACAAGCACACAGAGCTATCACAACACACTCCATATATGTCCTTATTAGAGGATCAAGTGGAAATCTTGAGTTTTATATAATCTTGGCTCTTATGAGGTACAATATGAAACCTGTACTAAATATCTTCCTTCAGGAGGGAACACTATGTGCAGTTCCAAACTATGGTTAACGCGAAGTTTATGAGTGTGGTGGATCAAAAACTAGAAACACAGTGAATGTAGAGAACTTCAATGCTCTTTAATATTAAATCTGATGTGATTTTAGTAAGTGTTCACTCACAGTTATGATTTTAGAACATAAGAGAAAGTAATTATGATGAAACTAAAGTTAGGACTAAGCATAAAATGGCAGTACTGTCTGAAAAATGCACTGTCCAGTGAGTGGGCCATCTCCACCCATACTGCTATAGACTGAACACGGTAAAGACAGCAGTGTTCTTCAGAGCATTTCCAAAGTCTGGACCACATAATTTCTTCCTGCTCATGTCAATCAGAAAAAGTTATCAAGATTAACTCTGACTCTTGGTTTAAATCAGAAAACATTCATGATAGAGTTTACTGAGAAGACAACATAATTATTTGAATTATAGCAATTCTTTATATTCAGAACATAGATTTGATTTACATGTTTCCTCCTGACTTAAATGTCTTTTGAATTCTTATACTTTAATGCATTCTACCCAAAGAAGTCATAAGTATGCAGTAGATAATCTAGAACCCAGCAAATATATTCAATATAAATACATTATAAAATATCTCAAATGGGGGAGGAAGGGTAATTTTGAAATAAAAAAGTCTTAAAATTGATTTAACCAACAAGAAAACTAGCACCCCACCCTATTCTTCAGCTCATTGTGTTTTCTTGAAGCTTTAGGTCAACTTGTGGTTGCAAAAATAAGTATTATAATGATAAAAGGAAGTCAAAATATTAGGCAAAAATGTCAAAAGCTATGAACTAACATACAAATCCATGGCTCAAAATTAAAACAAAAGAATTAAATTCTAAAGGGATTGTGTTCGCAGTGTGGATCACCAAGTCATGATTCCTGAGAAAGCAAACACCTTAAATTCAGCCTGTCTTCAGACACATTACTTAACATATGGTTAAAATTGTCAGTGGATTTACGCTTAAGAATTTCATATGAAATTATTGCACTTAAAATTATGTTTCCTATTCTAAAATGTCTCTATCATTGTATTTCATTAGTTTCTTAGATTTCCATGGAAATAATCTTAATCATATAACAAGAGATGCCATTACAAGCATTTGTCTATAAACTAAACGATAGTTCTTTTATGATAAAAATTAAAAGACAGAGTAAGATGGTATGCAAGATACATTTTATATTTCTCCAACCAATCATGTTTGTCAAAGATTAACATGAATATAGAAGAGTAAAGGCCTCTAGGTAAAAGTGTTTAGTGAATATTTTCCTCTTTTTAATTAATTATCCTAAATGTTGCCCCCTTCCTGGCCCCCCCTTCATGAGTTCTTCACCCCATGCCCCTCCTCTTTGCTTCTGAGAAGGTGCTTCACCACCAACCTACCTGTTCCTACATCATATATTATCATCCCCCTTCCCTGAGGCATCAAGTTTCTATAGGATTAAGGGCATCATTTCACACTGAGGTAAAAAAAAGGTAGTCCTCCAATATGTATTTAGCAGGAGACATTATTAATAGGACAAAAGGGCAACATACAGAATCTTTGGGAATCTTTACTAACCCTACATCCAACAGAGGGCTAATATCCAAAATATACAAAGAACTCAAGAAGCTAGACTCCAAAAAAACAAATAGCCCAACTAAATATGGGGTACAGAGCTGAACAGAGAATTCTCAACTGAGGAATCTCGAATGGCCAACAAGCAGCTGAAGAAATGTTCAGTATCTTCTGTCATCAGGGAAACATAAATCAAAACACCCCTGAAATTCCACCTCCCACTGATAAGAATAGCTAATTAATACATTTTAAAAACATATCTATTCTAATTTTCATATATATATATACATGTATATATATGGATATATGCATATATATAGATATATGCATATATATTTGGATAAGTATATATTTGGGTAAACACACACACATATATACATGTATATATGGATAAGTCTGTTTATGTGAATAAAATCAGTCATTTGTCTAAATTACAAAAATACAATTTGATGTCCTTGAAAAAAAACAATAGCTATACAGTCGTAGCAACAGCATTTGCTAATGCCTGGAAAGCCACACTTACTGATATGTCTTCTAGGGCTCCGGAGAAATCAAAGCTGCAAGTCTTGGGGTCATAGTAGCGATAACCTTGGAGCTGCATGCCAGCATCCCTGAAGATGGGTGTGTGATTTTCCCAGGATGGTTTGGGCAGAAAGACATCTTGGCTGAACTTAAAAAATCTTTGCTAAAAGACAGGATAAAAGAGAATGAGAAAAATGAAGAAAGAGAATGCTTATGTTTTCCTGAGAGGAAGTTTTTTTTTTTTTACTGGTTATAGCAAGATGGCCTGGGTTGGAAGCAAGGCTCTGAGAGTTATTCTGGCTACGAAGTAAAGCACCTGTGTAGGGCTACCAACTGAAAGTCCCTTACAGGGGAATGTGCTGGATAGTCTTAAGTAAACTTACACATACTTAAAATTATTAATGTTGTTTTATTTATTATGCTTTAATGCAAGACCTTGTGGGTTGTGATGGTTTGTAAATGCTCAGGCCAGGGAGTGGTACCATTAGAAAGTATGACCTGGAGTTGGTGTGGCCTTGTTAGAATAGATGTGTCACGCGGGACAATGGTGGTACATACCTTTAGTCCCAGCACTTGGGAGGCAGAGGCAGGTGGATTTCTGAGTTTGAGGCCAGTCTGGTCTACAGAGTGAGTTCCAGGACAGCCAGGGCTACACAGAGAAACTCTGTTTCAAAAAAAAAAAAAAAGAAAGAAAGTAAAAGACGAGGAATGACAGTAGGTAGAGGAAGATAGGCATCTAAATAGAAAGATGGAAAGATATACTTTATTTTTATTAGTATAAATGCCCTCCATAGTGTAAGCGGGTCTCTGCAGGAGGCATTTCACAATGTGATTAAGTATTTATGATAGATATAATGTGAGAGCTACTCCTGACATGTAGAGGATGAACACTTACAATGTACAGAAAAGATTTCTACAAGTATAAAAAATTATTTGGTCAAAAATATTAGTAAACAAAGACAACCCATTGATCAACAATTGTATGCCAAAAGAAATAGGCCTAAGGGAAGGGAGGAGTGGAAGATAGCTCAGCGGGTAAAGATTCTTGTCACCAAGAGTAACAACTGAGTTCATGACTGAAGTAGAAAACTAACTCAGAACTTCATTATACATCATCAAGAACTCATGCACACTGTTTCTGTCTCTTGTCTGGCTTATTTTTCTGCACAAATGCACACACATATACACAAACAAACAACTAAATAAAAATGTACTGAAATAGCATAAACAACATGGTAAATGATTGTTTAAATTTAAATATTGTTTAATTCTCTATTCTGTTTGTGCAATCTAGATTTATCTTGTTATGGTGAATATTACACAGCTTGATTGACATCTAATTGCTTTTTTGATACTGAAATAAAACTATAGGGTGACATTGAAAACTCTCAACCCCAACTTAGAGGTAATCACAGAAATCCTAAACTCTAAATGGCAGGATTCTTGGAACATCATTAAACTTTTTAATATTTGGTAGCCAGACATTTGACTAATTGATAAATGTAGTGACTAAAGTTGGTGAGCCAAAAAACCAAAATGACAGGAGCCAAAAATGTCGACCTAGAACCCTGTAAAATAATATGGCTTCTGTTCAATTCCTTTACAATTTTAAGTGACCATCTTTAGCTTTTAACATATTTTAAATAAGTCAAATTTATAGAATCGTTATGAATATAATTAAGTACATTTACATAAATTATTTGCAAGTAGAGATACATTTATCATTAAAATGGCTGAATTCTATTAAGATTGAGGAAATGTATAAATAACATGCATCTGCATGCAAATGAATCACAGGATGGATGTATATTGTCCATTAGATTTTAGGTGACTTTTGATCTTTTACATTTAGAGATTAAGAATATTAATTTATTTTGACAATCACATATTTTTTATAAAAGTGAGTCTTCATCCAGATTTAAAACTCACAACTTTTCTTAATTTCACAAAGTTCTGTTCATTCAATAGCAAGAAAGAGTAATGAGATGGAAAAGTACAATAATGAAAAGTATATATTCATCCAATGAACAATGCAATAGGCTCACAGTGGTAGTAAAAGAAACTCAATTAATTTTTATGAGTATTTTAAAATTTCAATTTTACATGATTATTTTCAGGGTAATGAGTAAATGTTGTTATAACACAACATATAGTCACAGATGGACTTTTTTAAAATATAAAATCTGCATATATATTTAATATGATTTTACTCATATTCACATAAAAATCTTTGGAACAATCAGCAATCTAAATATACTTAAAATAGAAGCAGAGAGAAACACCTGTAACTCAAACAATTAGTGTAAAATTTCCATCTCTTCTCTGCAGTTCTAACTGCTTCCGCTGAAAAGTCACCGATACACAGTTCAGTTATCACATGTAAGACTCAAAATAGAATGAAAGTTAAATCGTTTCCACTTATTTTGTGCATAAACAATAATTACCTACTGTCATTAGTACAGAGGAAAAAGACACATACATTACATCTATTAACCCTTCATCTGTTAATGAAGGCATTTAATTTTCTGTAAATCTAAGAACCTCAATTCAATGTCTTTTAAATCATTGTTAAAGAAAACAGTTGGTGACCTGGATTACATATTTTCAACACATTCTCTGAGTATCTCAGTGGAGTTCAATTATCACCTTGGTAATTTGTACATCTAACATGACATAAGACTGTCATGAGTTATTTGAGGAAGGACATTTTCAGGGAATTGTTTCTTCAATAATGAGTTTTCAGTCCATCGAGCTTAGACCACTTCTGGAGTTCCATGAGCACAGGCATTCCATATTCCCTGTATCCTACATGCTGGATCATGTGTAATTGTATTACACATCTACATGACAAACAGGATTGCTTGATTGAGAATCTATGAGCACATTTCTCTTGTTTATTCTTTTGTGTGATCTTGGGAGAAGTCCTGGAACAACCGTTTTGCCTTGCCATGTTTTTACTTTAAAATGTGACACTCAAATTTTGACATGCACATAGCTCACTTGCTGTCTCTCAGTGAACTTTAAGTTGGTGGGTGTCAAGTCAGAAATTATATCTATTTGGCTCACATACAAGAAGAGATTGGCCTTCAATAAAGATATTTCTGTAATAGACTTGCTATGATATATATGAGAAATGAATGCAAAGGTTTTTGTATTAACAAAAGTATGAAAAAATAATATTTCTTAATAGCCAGCTACTATGCTTGCAGAACATAAATATAATGAATGAAATTAAATAATACTTATTGAATTCTTCATTTTGTCTGTGGGGTTTGTTCTCCCTTTATGTCCTTTCTCTTTCATTCTCTATTATATTCAAGTGTTACTTCACTTCATTTTATTTAGCTGGCAAGATGCATTTTAAGGCACTACTGATAAACCACATAGAATCTCCTGGCTAAATCTCCTTCTCAAATAGTTTCTGGTGAGACCCTCCTACTCTTTTCACATTTTTATCAGGCATTTTCAGTGCAGCACTTTGTGATTCTTTCTGTAAATTCTTCCTCAATTCTTGAAAATGAAAATAAAATTTCCTCTAGTTCTTGGAAACTATGTCTCTGATTGATTCGTGATATCTCTGATTGATGCTCATGAATCTTAATTTTTTTTTCAAATTATAACAACATGTATTGAGTACATATCTCATGTCTGGCACAATATGGAAAATTGGAATAGAATAGCAAACAACACAGACATGTTCTTTCTCCTCAGGCAAGACCTACAAAACATTGCTACAAAACAAGAACTCCAAATTGCATTTAGTGGTGCAGAAGAAATGAGCAAATGGCTGAGCCACAGGGTCAATGGATGATGCAGGATATATTCTGGGTTTGGTGGTCAGAGAAAGTCCTTTTCAAATAGAAACATGAGTAATAAGGCAAGTCACCGTGCAATAGAGATATGCCCCCATATAAAGGGAGAGGCAACGCTTGAGTATGAAGAAGCCATAAAAAGTAATTCTCAGCTGGGCAGTGGTGGTGCACACCTTTAATCCCAGCATTTGGAAGGCAGAGACAGACGGATTTCTAAGTTCGAGGCCAGTCTGGTCTACAGAGTGAGTTCCAGGACAGCCAGGGCTACATAGAGAAACCCTGTCTCAAAAAACCAAAAAAAAAAAAAAAAAAAAGTAATTCTCTATGGAGGGGAGGGGTACATGGAATTTGAAGGATGAAGGATGATGGTAGAAAAGTAGACAGTGTTCATACCATTGGGTGAAGAAAGAAGTTTGGATTTAGATTATAGGCCAAGTTTAGGGATTTAAGCAAGGGTATAATAAGATACAATCTAGCAGTTACATTTGAGGGTTATGTTAGGTAGGGATATTGTCTACGTGTAACCAGGGTTGAGAGAACACTAAAGTTTGTTTCCATTGCATTACACTGAACCTCTTATTTCCACCCACTTTGATCACTAATAACAGGTGAGCGGATCCTGTCTCTTTCTGCCGAGGAGGATGGGAAGGCAGGGGGCATATGTCCAGGTTGCTCTAAATTTCTTATGAAGCTGTTGGGTTTGGGCCATCAACATTCAGTGGCATATTGGTACTCACTGAAAGTGAGCCAACACTGCCTTTTATTGTCATTCTTGGTCCCCAGCAACTCAACAACACTAGAAAACCATCACTCTGTGGTACAAGCTTCACACATAAAACCAAAGCTCTGAAGTGGAGCAAGTTGTCCAGAGCTAAGTGAATAGTAGCCAGAATCATGAGTCTCAACTCTACACATTTTCAGGAACCTTTTCTCTTCAGATCATGAAGATTCTCCTAACATACAACTGCTTTGTTCACTTTCAAATACATTCAAGTGAACGATGCTCTTGAGAGACAGCATCATTCTATCCACGCCAGGACCCACCCACATCTGTCTTTCTGGAAACCGCGTTCTGCATGCCCTAATTTGAAGAACTCATTAAGAAGAAAAAAAATTATAAGAACTGATTGTAGTCAACATAATTTGTAAGGTCTTAAGTTTCTAATCCCACTGAATAAGGAGACAGTACTCTCTATTTCAACTTTGGATAATTGTATAGTGACTTATGTGCAAATTGACAGTGATTGTCAGAAAGATTTCCATCGGGCAGATGATTAAAGCAGTAAGAGTTGATTTTCTTCTAATTTAATCTATCCTTTACATGCTTTGTCAATCACAGCAGCTTTTTTTTGATTTCCTCTGAAATAGGTGGGAAAGTTTTTGTCAACCCCCTTCCATTGTTTTGTAAGTAAAGTAAATTTTTGTTGTGGCAATAGTTTTTTTTTTTTTTTAACTTTTATTGCATTATGAGAAAAGTTACATGATTTCAATTTGTCTGAATTTGTTAACATTTAAAAGCATATTTTAAGTAAATAGAACTAAATCAAATTCTTGTTTCCCTTTTGTACCCCAACTCCTCCCAGAGACCCCCTCTTCAATACCTACAATATCTTTTTTGTCATATTCCTTAAAATTTATAACACATTATAACAATGAAAATGAGTATTATAAAAGTTGTTTGATATAAAACAATCAATTTAAAGTGTTATGTAGATACTTGTCTACAGCAATACTGAAAATACATACGTTTTTCTCAGTATAAATTTCAAATAACTCCAAACATATTAACTGTATATTTCAAAATAATACATCACTACTAGTATTTTCTTAAATGAACATAAATATATAAAGTCTTTTTATTTGTTTGTTTGTTTTGTATTTAGTAGAGTTTAAAATCTTGGCTCTTTCTGTGGTACAAGAACAATTTTAGACATTGGATTTCATTGTAATAAGGCTGTACATCAATGACCCTCAAATCACTGAAGGATTTTACCTCCATCTTATCCAAGCTGAGAGATGACAGTTCTGCTGCACCAAGGTATGAATTGTAGGCACGATTTTTGGATACATACTTCCTGCTATGGTCAAAGCTATTTGACTTGAGTGAGTGACTTTATTCTCAGGCCACAGAGAACAAGTTACATTCATTTAAAAAATAGTGTGTGTTTTAAGATAGTCTATCCACAAAGTCATTCACCAACTGTTTCAATGAACAATGCTTCTGCTTGGAGGGTGGCACAGACATTAGGTGTGGGTAAGAATCTGGTTCATTGGCTGTGATAGTTTGAAAAGCATTCATCTCAGAGAAAGAGTAACTTGTAAAGTCCTCTTCTTCAAACTTGACACAAGAGCTACAAATGTCAAGCAAAGCATTCAGTCTCACTCTTTGTTGTTCTCTTTCCTACAATCCACCTCCCAAGTTAATTGTCTATGTCTCCCTTAGGTTTATTAATTCTTTTGAAATATATAAGCTGTTCTGAAAAACATAGTATAGTGTAAAAACATGAAATAAACAGTACTACTAATAGAGAGGCTGGGATAGGAGCAGCAAGATTTCAAGACCCTTATGTTGTACACAGCAATACACTCTCACAAACAAGTTGAAAGTATATATAGATTGTACAATATTGGACCTATTTCTCCAATTACCAAATTAGAGAGACTATTGGATGACAATCAACAAATTTCTAATTCCTCATATTTTTGGATTTCAATCACTTAGGATATGTTGGTAATATTAATTTTGATATTAAGATATTAAGAAAAGATAATTGTCACTTCCAGTTGTTTTTGTTGTAAGAGTTGGAATTAGATTTGTGTGGATTTGTTGAAAGATTACTTTCTTGTTTCTTCTAGGGTGTAGTTTTGCTCTGTATGTTGATGTTTTCCATCTATTATTCTTTGTAGGACTGGATTTGTGGTAAGATATTGTGTAAATTTGGTTTTGTCATGGAATATCTTGTTTTTTTCATGTATGGTAATTGAGAGTTTTGCTGGGTATAGTAGCCTGGGCTGGTATTTGTGTTCTTGTAGGGTCTGTATGACATCTGACCGGGATCTTCTAGCTTTCATAGTCTCTGGTGAGAAGTCTGGTGTAATTCTGATAGGCCTGCCTTTATATGTTACTTGACCTTTTTTCCCTTACTGCTTTTAAAATTCTTTCTTTGTTTAGTTCATTTGGTGTTTCTATTATTATGTGATGGGAGGGATTTCTTTTATTGTCCAGTCTATTTGGAATTCTGTAGGCTTCTTGTATGCTCTTGGGCATCTCTTTCTTTAGGTTAGGGAAGTTTTCTTCTACAATTTTGTTAAAGATATTTACTGGTCCATTACTTTAGGAGTCTTTACTCTCTTCTATACCTATTATCCTTAGGTTTGGTCTTCTCATTGTGTCCTGAATTTCCTGGATGTTTTGGGTTAGGTGCTTTTTGCTTTTTGCATTTTCTTTGACTGTTGTGTCAATGTTTTCTATGGTGTCTTCTGCCCCTGAGATTCTCTCTTCTATCTCTTGTATTCTGTTGGTGATGCTTTCATCTATGACTCCTGATTTCTTTCCTAGGTTTTGTATCTCCAAGGTTGTGTTTCTTTCTGGTTTCTTTATTGTTTCTATTTCCATTTTAAGATTCTGGATGGTTTTGCTCATTTCCTTCACCTGTTTGATTGTGTTTTCCTATAGTTCTTTAAAGGATTTTTGTGTTTCCACTTTAAGAGCTTCTAGCTCTTTATCTATGTTCTCCTGTATTTCTTTGAGGGTGCTATTTGTGTCTTTCTTAAGGTCCTATATCATCATCATGAGAAGTGATTTTAGATCTGAATCTTGCGTTTCCGGTGTGATGGTGTGTCCAGGACTTGTTATGGTGGGAGAATTGGGTTCTGATGATGCCAAGTAACCTTGGCTTGTGTTGTTTATTTTCTTAAGCTTGCTCCTGCCATCTGGTTATCTCTAGTGCTACCTGCCCTTGCTAAATCTGACTGGAGTCAGTCCTTCCTGTGATCCTGGTTGTATCAGAACTCCTCAGAGTCAGGCTGTCTCTGTGACCCTGAGATTCTGGGATCCTGTGACCCTGGGCTTGTTAGAGCACTTGGGAGTGTAGCAACTTCCTCTGGGTATTGTGGGACTGGCTGCAGAGCTTGTGCCCAAGGTCTGCTCAGGACATCAGCCAAGAGAGACTGGAAGGAACCTGAGCCACTCTGCTGGCAGAGTTCCTGTGTGCCTGGTCAAGCAGGTCCCAGTTACTCCTGGTGTAGGGACAGATGTTGGGTCCTCCTCACCTCTGATCCTGAGAGTGTCAGACCTCCTGGGAATGGAGCTTCCTCTGGGTGTTGTGGGACTGGCTACAGAGCTTTCGCCCCCCCTTACTTCTTTTTAAAAATGGAATTGTTGGCATACATGAGCTGCTTGCAAAAATCCCACCCATATTAAGTAAATGTTGAATTAATGCAAATTAGAAGTCTAATTAATCTAGTGATAATTGAATAAAGAAGAAAGACAAAAAGAAACAAAGAAGAAAGAAAGCAAAGAAGAATCAAAGGAAAACATTTAAAGTAAACTTGTTCTTTATGTAATAAAATCAGATTTCTTACACTCAATTGGTTTTCCTTTTTAAAAATAAGTTTTGAGAAAAAATGAATCTCTTTTTAATAAAATATGAAACTTTTTAAAATATTTCTTTTCAGAATGCCATGAATGAAATTTAAACTGTTAAATGTTTACTTTCAGTTTTCAGTAGTGTTTATTTAAAAAATTACTCAACTCAAAATGTTTGGAAAACTTTCATGCAGAAAAACATTTGTGTGTTTTCATTTTACTCTATTACAGAATGCCATATAAAGTTCTAAGAAATTTGTTTCTTTTCAGAAAAGGAACCAATGATATGATAGCTGAGCTTTGTGAAGTCATTGCTTTTGCATCCTTTCTGCATGGATTACATTTCCACCCACTCAAACAAGGTTAGAAGTTAGCCTTCCTCCAATGCCCTAACTCAGTCACACTTGCAGTGCTGGCTCTTTTGTTTCTTCTTGCATTGGAAGTATGTTTCCCAATAGGTTTTAGGGGCTAAGATTTAGACATCTTCTGAGGACCAATTATGTACTATATTGCTCTTTTGCTGTCATTCATTGATATATACCAGGGTTCCTGTCAAAGAGTTGAGAATAAGCAAATATTCATATACAATGAAATGATACATAGATATAAGATTGTTTTAAAATTTTACACACATTTGTAAAACATTTTCCACTTTTGGGATCTGTTTGAAACAGTTACTGTAAACTCCCAAATAAACTCCTCTCTGTAAAAATTACAGATAAAATACAATGCTTTCATGTGGCAGCTTATCTTTTTAATAATTAAGTATTTATGATTTAATGCCCATATTTCATTATGAATAAGATTTGAAGTGTTTTCTTCCCATGATATATGTGTATAGTAATTTGTGGATTTTCCAATTTGTAGACCTTTTTAACCTTTGACACGTTCACCAAGATATTGCTAATACTTTACCCCTGTAAAGCCAAATAGTTTTTATTTCTGACCTCTGAATTCAATTTCTTTTTATAGTTTTAATAAAGATTAAATATTTTAAACTCTTTTGCACAAATCTATATATTGAAAGTATTTTTTGTAAAATGAATTACAAATCTTATTTATCCATTTATACTTTACCTGTAGTTTTCACATTTAAGGACTTGATGCCAGTATTTTTTCTAAATATAAACATGAATGAAAAAATTAAAAATATCTAGAGATTGCCAATTTCAAAGAAATTCAACTGCCTTATTTTGCCTCTTTGTTGAAGTATTTCAGAAACACTTTCTTACATTTGTCATCACTAAAGTTATTAAAATAAATTATCTTATTGAAAACTTTAAGGCATGTTAAAGTGTTTAGATAAAATATTTCTGTTAAAATATTGAACATAGAACACATTTCTGTTGGAACTATCATAGCCACTTTAGTCTCTTTTTTATTAAAGAAGTATTTGTGCACGAAGAGAGATATTTGAAGAAGTCAGTTATCTCTTCTTCTCTTGCTCCTATATCTTCCTCTATCCAGAGTTGGCTATAGCTGACAATCCCCATCCCATACAACTCTCTGTTCATATAACTCCTAGAATACATAATTTTACAATCATATCATACTTCAACATCTTGAGGGAGGATAAAGGAAAAAAGAATCGGTGTTTACCTGTTTTCAACCTTAGTTTATTATCTACATTTAGTAATATCAGTATAAACAAAGAAAAACATAAAAGAAAAGAGGGTCTTTAAGAAGGACAACATTATAATGTGTTATATACCATGGTAATATGTTTACATTACTCTCAATACACCCAAGATATGACAACTTAATTATGAAGTATGAGATATACTCTCTTGGTCTCACAATAGGGGAAAATGTGTCCTGTAGCTCCATTACAGCTCTTGGTTTAGAATGATTTCCTCAGGAAAATATGAAGCACCACCTTTTCAATCTGCTGAGTGAGGTAACCCAATCACAAAAGAACACACATGGTATGCACTCTCTGATAAGTGGATATTAGCCCAGAAGATTGGAATACACAAAGTATAATCCACAAACCACAAGAAATTCAAGAAAAAGGAAGACCAAAGTATGGATACTTCATTCCTTCTTAAAAGGAGGAACAAAATACCCACGGAAGGAGTTGTAGAGACTAACTATGGAGCAGAGACTGAAGGAAGGACAATCTAGAGACTGTCCCTTCATATTTTTAAGTGTATTTTCTAAATTATTCCACTGATTTGACATTCTCCAAGGACAAAACTTTAGAAATCGTGATCAACTTAGAGTTTTAGAATTGGGAAAGACAGTACATTTGAAGCCAGTCAAGGAGTTGGTTACCACTACTCTGAGTGGTGTAGCTATTCTATAGCAGAGCCCGGCAAATACTCCATATTGTGAATCTGTCAACTCACAAGCTGGTGTACATCACAAAGAATGATTCTAATTGTGTACTACCAATAGAGGGATTTAAACCTTCAGGCAAATTTCTGACAGGCATAACATAGGATGTTATAAATTTATGAATAAATCTTTTCAACTAGCACAATTATGTGCTGATCTAAGTGATATTAGATTTGTATAAAAAATGAAAGTCAGGCAAAAATAGTGAAACATAATCATACATTATTCTTCAAAACACTTATAGGTTGGTCATGGTATGGGCACTAAATTTATAGTTTGGGGTTTAATACTGAAGAAACGAATGTTATTGTTTCATCTGTTTACTGGGATTTTAAGTCAGGTTAGAATGTGCAATGAGTTCAATAATTGCTATTGATAACACTTATAATACCTGACGTGTCACCAGGTACATACATAAATATGCAGAACTCTGGGTAGATATGTTTCCTTGCATATGAACTTGTCTCCATGTTCTCCAAGACAAAAGACACACATTTCTGTAGCATTTGAGCAAACACACCTTGAAATGCTGGTTTCTCATGTTTTTTTGGAATTAAATGAATCAAAATTCTGTCAAGAAAGTGTGTCAACAATGCAGAAAGTAAATACAAAAGATGAATCAGTAATGTGTCATGATTTAAGAAACTGTCATTAAATAATTGGACATGTCATAAAATACTGCAGTATAATAAATGGCCTCTTCCAAAATCTGAAATAATTTGAGACAAACAAAAGAAAGGAGAGGTAAGTTCCTATGGAAATAAACAACTTAGCATTTGCTTCTATCTCATTAGTATTTGTGAATCCATATTGATTAATAAATAATAATTAAAGGGGAAGCTAGTCATTTTCCACAGAATAGCGCTAATACTTCCTGACAGGTAAACATGCCTGAAGGTGCTCTATAAAACACATGACCACTCCACTTTAGAGCTACTAACAGCATTCAGAACAAAATGAGCCAATCTTTATGTAAGTGTCATAAGTATAAAATAGAATGTGGGATATTGAGATGCCCAAAAGGCATTGAGTAAACATTAAGATTTGAATAAGTATCAATTTTCTTAAAAATTACAGAGGATTATTGAGTTATTAATTCTAAAAATATAAAACATTAATGATGATTAACCATGAAAAATGACCAAAGCATGGTATTAATTAGAAGCTGAACAAAATATATAGGAGATTATACACTCTCACAATTTTTTGTTCAATTTTTAATTTTAATTGGATAACATATTTAGGATAAGAAGAAACTACATTCTTTGAACTGGAAGCAATACTTTTACAATCATATAGAAAACATATCACATTAGCTAAATTGATGAAAATGCATTAGGGCTAGAGGGATTGCTCAGTGTTTGATACGTAGTTATGAAAACCTGAGTTCTGATGCCCAGTAGTCACATAAAAAATATAGGTATTGACATCTATTCCTGTAAAGCACCTGACTAACTCAGATGCAGATACTTGCTGCCAACCATTGGACTGAGCCTGGGGACTCCTGGAAGAGTTAAGGAGAGGACTGAAGGAGCTGAAGGGTTTTGCAACCCAGCAACAGTATCAACTATCCAGATGCCCCAGAGCTCCCAAGGGACTAATCCACTCACTAGAGTATCCATGGATTGGACCATGTCTTCAGCTATCTGTGTAACAGAGGATTGCCTTATCTGACATCAATGGGAGGGAGGCCCTTGGTTCTGTGAAGGCTTGATACCTCAGCATAGGGGGATATTATAGAGGAGTGGGTGGGTGGGTGGAGGAACATCCTTTTATAAGCAAAGTAGAAGGGGGATGGGATGGGGAGGTTGTGGAGGGGAAGGGGGACAGCATTTGTAATGTAAATAAATAAAACAACCAATAAGAAAAAAAGAAAGATGCAAACTGCAGGCATTCCATCATAATCAGCATGGCAAATTGGAGAAACACTGAGAACAACAGCTGTTCAGAACCTGGCTGAACAAGGAAATTCTCATCTTGTTTTTGCAACCCTGAATTCAAAGAAAGAAAGGTAGAGGGATGTGCTGACAGGTAGGAAGTGATTTCTAGTCTGCCTAACCAAATATATGAGAAAGCTCTAGTATGAAGGACAATTTGACTCAGTTTCTCCTTTTCTCGAAGCCCTTGTGACCTATCATTCTCTCCAAACTTAATAGTAATTGTGGTAACACTCAAATATCACTAAAGATGCAGCTTTCTTTCATTCTATTGTCTCGGATTATATCATAGCAGTAATACTGCATTCTATAAAGTAGAAAAAATGTTAGTTTGAGAGGCAACCATTTCTTATCAGATTTATCTCCACACTAACATTTCATCAACTTGCAGAAATTAAAAGAGTATTTAATCGGAACCTTTTCAGCAATTTTTCCAGTATGTGTAAAGGCTGCCCTAGTTCCTCTTTGGCTTTGGCTTCGTTACACTCAGTGCAGTCAGTCACCTTGCTCTAACTTACTTTCAGTTGCTGCTAGCAATCCGTGTCATCCATCTTCAGAACAAGATGAGCCTTAGAGAGCTGGGTCACAGCTACCATGACATCCATGCTGATGGATAGAGTGCATCTTGCCTCCTCACTGATGCTGATCTTGTCTGACTCTATGATGTAAAGTCTGATGCACAGATTACTGATGAGCCTGCTCTGGAAAGGGATGGAACTCTGTGGCAAGTTCAACTACCAGTCAAGAAGAGGTACTGCCACCTCCCACAGCAATGAAGACCTGGATCTAGATGGGGAAAAATAATTTATGTGTTTTTATAAACTCAGAGACCTGTTTTATTTCAGAGAAAATAGCTCACATTATGCTAAAGCATGTTTTACCTATGTATTTAAGTCTACCAAAGTCATGTGACACTTAAAGAGCAGATATTTGTTTGTGGTATGATTTCATCACTTTGAAGCTGAGTCCATTTTTAAGAAAGTTTCTAACATCGATTTACAAGATATAGCTGTGCTGGATTCTTTATCACTGCTCATTCTAATGGAATTCCACTATTGCCTATTTCCTATTGAGTTGAAAAAGAATAGTCCTTTGTTATGATAAAATGCTCGATTCTGTGTAGAAAAGAACAGCGCAGTACTAAGGCATAGCAATTTACCTTAACAGCACAGATGAGCCCATAACTGCTCTCCTATTAAGACTGTTGTTTTTCTCTCTTAAAAGTCCACCTTCAAGGTTTGAATATTTCAGACTTGTCTCCAAACAAAATGTGTTTCTTTTTATAAAATTTCACTTATGTCAGTTGAACTGTTATTCTGGGTAAGGAAATGGAGAGAGAAAAGTCATTTCTATTTTCCCTTAAAGGCATTTTATTCATGAGCAGAGTCTAAATGGCAAAATCTGATTTCTTCTATAAGTTTCTTCACAAAAATAAATGTTATTCTACTTATAAGACAGAGCATGTGATCCTGAAAGTGCTGGCTAATTTAGTCCGATGTTTAAATGTTCATTGAATTATATATTTTTTCCCATTTGAATTACTCCAAACATCTCTTCTGGAAAGCCGAATAGCTATTAAACCATAAAATAAGATTAATTATGATGATGTCTGTGTATTATGTAATATTAAAAATAAAATAAATTTTAAAATATTTTAATACATTTAGAAAAGTAAGCATTGTGGTTATGCTTACATGTAGATAAACAGGTACATCTGTGTACATTGCAAAACATAGAAAGGAGAAAAAGATCATATTATTCTTATATATTGCATAAGTGAATATAGAATAGTTTTAGATGGTCATAATCACTCACACATGTTAAGGGGTTACAAATACCATATATATGATATTTGCATATATATAATTTGCATATATGAAATCTATTTTTAGCACTGTTAAGAAAAGTTATAGCTGTCAAATTCCTGCTACTGAAAATTCCACACCTTTTGAATTATTCTTGTGAATTTATTGTTACTCAACCAATGCTTACATTGTGAAATTCACAAACATGTTCACCTATGTGTCTGACATAGCATGCTCCTGAGAATTCTTCCAGTTAGCTTTTCAAACATTAAGCATCTTTATTTCTGAATGAAGTTTCCTAACATTTCTTTCCTTAGAGAATTCCTTTCACCTTCATTCTTAAAAATCCTGGCAAAAGGGGTTTGTTCTTGCTTTTGTTTGTTTGTTTGTTTGTTTGTTTGTTTGTTTTGGAAGGGAAAATGGTAAAGGGAAAATGTACATGTAAATAAAGAAAATACCTAATTAAAAAAAAATAAAAAAAAAAATCCTCTGCCTTTAAATGCAAGTGTCATGTATAGGGCAAGGTAGAAATTAACAAACTGAAGATACTCACTCATAATCTGCTTCAGCTCTAACTTTTGTCCTGGGAACATATTCATGGACTTTCACAAACGCATAGATTCCCCCTTAGAAGCTGAAATTCCAGAAGAAAGGTAAAGCAAAGTATGATAATTACCTTCCCCTTATCATTGAAAAATTGATATGAAGGAGAGATGTATATTACACACACAAGAGGAAGATGGAGTGATCAAAGGTTTGATAAAACCCGTTAAGGAAGCACTATTCTTCCTGATAAACCATGACTGTACTTACATATTCATTTTAATACCTCTGAAGTCATTTTAGTTTGATCTTTTCATTAATTTTTAGTTAAAACAATGAGATTTGAATTACATCAGGCCTTCAGTATAGTTATGCAGTTTTGAACTATCAGGTAGACCATGATCAATCTCAGTCCTGCAATCTCTCCTGGTATTCTGCAGTCAATGCTGCCTATCTTGCGTACTGGCTTTGTGTCTCTCATTTAGTTCACTTAGTAGAGGTAGAGTGGACAGTCTTCTGCAGTCAATGCTGCCTGTTTTGTGCCCTGCACTATGCACTCTCATCTTCTTTACATTCTGGAGAATTCAATGAGAAGGGACATTGGATGCCATAGCAAATGCTGGAAATCCTTAAGACCTAAGAACTATCTTACTAGAGGACTCGGGGGAAATCCACTGAAATCTAACTGATCTTCTAGAAAGATAAATCCCTGTCGATGTCTGTGACTATAAGAACTGCACTTCAGTATGGCTCTCACACAAAACCAGTACCCTAGCTTTAGAGCAAAGAACAAACAAAATCAAGAATAGGTCAATTCTTATTTCTCCCTTATCATGGCAAGTTGAATAACAGTCTTATAGTACTTTACATGCACTTATTCAAATATAGAGGTAAGGCTGTGCTTGATGTGGGTTCCTCCTTATTGAAGGAAACAGTTCCCTTCAAGCTGTGCCTTGATATGGATACCCTCTATTTTACAAAACGACATTTAGCAACACAAATAGTAAACTGCTGTGACAAAAAAAAAAGTCTACATCCTGTTAAATCAGTGGATACCACTGCTTGTTCAGCCAATGATAAAGAATAAAAAAAATAACATTTCAAATAGTGAGAAGATAGGACTTATAAGGCTCAAAAATGGGAGAGAGAGAGACAGAGAGAGAGAGAGAGAGACAGAGAGAGACAGAGACAGAGAGACAGAGAGAGACAGAGACAGAGAGACAGAGAGAGACAGAGACAGAGAGAGACAGAGAGAGACAGAGAGAGACAGAGAGAGACAGATAGA
>JADRCD010218983.1:33368-53940 GCA_019843815.1 Montemys delectorum
AGAGACAGAGAGAGACAGAGAGAGAGAGAGACAGAGAGACAGAGAGACAGAGACAGAGAGACAGAGAGAGACAGAGAGAGACAGAGACAGAGAGACAGAGAGAGACAGAAACAGAGAGAGACAGAGAGAGACAGAGAGAGACAGAGAGAGACAGAGAGACAGAGAGAGACAGAGAGAGAGAGACAGAGAGACAGAGAGACAGAGAGAGAGACAGAGAGACAGAGAGACACAGAGAGAGACAGAGAGACAGAGAGACAGAGAGAGACAGAGAGAAAGAAAGACAGAGAGAGACAGAGAGAGACAGAGAGACAGAGAGACAGAGAGAGACTTAGTGGTTACTGGATACATTAGAAAAAATGAGTGTGCAATATTCTCGCCTGGATTTAGTAACAAGCCATCAAGTATCTAGATAGTGATAGCTTCACCAACCATTTCATCAGAATAATATCAGTGTAGATCAAGGGTGACAAAGATCTGTGGGCTGTCCTTCAGGCTTGAGCTAAGATTCATGCACAGTGCCAGCACTAACCAGGTCTCATCAAATTTTCTGTTCATCTACAATTTATTCAGTGTATCTGTCTGTCTCTTTTGTCTCTACAGTCTTGTAATCTTGTGCCTGAACTCTACATCTCCGCACCTCTATATCCTTAAGAAGATATAACTGACTAAAGTCAAGGCAGGTCTTTACTGGGTACCTTGCAGCCTGGATCTGAGTCTCAGCAGTTCTCTTCAATTTGGTTGTTAATAATTAATGTAGCTTCCTATAACAGTTTTCTTCATGTCTCTTGGCAATGTTATCTCTGTCTGTAGATGAGCCTCTCTGCTATGCTACTTTGATTGTTTTATAGCTGTTTTGTAATATATAGGTAATAGGTAGATCCATCATTGATTGATAATGGATATAGACTTCTCAGAGTAGGTAATTAAGATCTGAATAATCTGTGGTTTATAATTGACAATTCTCAAGGGAAATGGGGCTTATTGGAAAATTGTAGCTAACTAAATCAACACTGCTTATGGATTTATTATTTTTCGGTAAATACTGGAAATGTAAAAACGTATTAATATGGCCTTCTATGTCTCTTATAGTATACTCATGAATCCCGGCTTTTATATCTCCCTTCCCTTTCATTGTAGTGCAAGTGAATTCGCCATTTTTCTCTTATTTCACTAGTCGTGCAAAACTGTACTTTATCTGACTGTCTGGTATAATCATAAGATTGGTTATGGCCAGAGGATTGTAAGTTTATGAGAAACTTAGGAATCAGTGATCCCGTAAGGACTCAACCCACAAAAAAAGAGCTATAAGAAACTGATAAGTTGGAAGAGGGAAATGGAGTCTTTTGCAGGGAGGAACATATCAACTGGCTGTTAAGTGGCAAATAATCAGCCTAGAAAACATATGATAAGTAACTAAATAAGGGCTCAAAAGCTTATAGTTAGAAATATACATGTATATAGAAATGAACACATGCATGTAATATCCATTAATAAAAAAGAAGCAATGAATTTGATGAAGAGTGTCTGTATATAGACTTGGAGGGAGAAAGTAGAAGAGGAGAAATGTTTTAATTAAGTTAAAAAAATTGATAATAATAAATAAAATGCTAAAGGGTAGAGGACATACCTGATATTCACCATGATAGAATATTGCCCATTTCTGAATGGCTTAGTTTATCCAAGCAGCTTAAAAGACAAAGAAGATAGAAAAACATTACTGTGAATAGCATACTATCTGTGTATTCATTTCAAGGTAATCGTTCAAACAAACAAACCAAAAAACATGACATTTGATAGAAGTTAAACAGTATTGAAAATATCAAACAAATGAAGTAATGAGGAAAATTAAAATATAGATACTAGTAAGGAAGTTGTCATTAGGATACTTTAGAGGTAACTAAAAATAAAATTTGAATTAACTAAAAATCAAATCAACTGACTACATTTTCTCTTTATTTTAGAGGGCAAATTAACATGGAAAGAAGTCAAAAGAATGATAATGTCATGCACTTTACACAAATGAGCATGCTAATGTTAAGTTCAAATCTCTTTATATACCTGCTAAGTGTATATGCCAAACACAATATGAATTGTAATGAATTTACTAATGTAAGTTTACCCATGTGAGCAGGGACTCTTAGAATTACATGAAATAAAATTTTTAAAACTGTCTTCATTTTGTATTTTTCTAATGTGTCTCATTTAACAAAATTCTGGATGATTTTACAAAAGTTCTAGTAGTTGTGATAGAGCCAATATATGCAAATTATTAAGAGAGACGTTTTCTTTTTGTTTGTTTGTTTGTTTGTTTGTTTGTTTTCGAGACAGGGTTTCTCTGTATAGCCCTGGCTGTCCTGGAACTCACTCTATAGACCAGGCTGGTCTCAAACTCAAAAATCCACTTGCCTCTGCATCTCAAGTACTGTGCTACCACTGCCGAGCGAGAGAGACATTTTCAACATTGGATGTTGTTGGATAACCACACGACTAGAAAAAAGAAGTTGAATGTTCTTTATTCTTCTGTTAAAACACACTGTAGAATATCATCTTTTAACAAAATCCATTTCATCTATGCCATATGGCATCATTTCTGGTAATAATTTTCTAAGATTAGCCAGAAAGTTTTACTAGCTACAGAAGTTAAAATATGTACGAGACTCTGTTGATATTGGAAGAATAAAGCAGAGAGAGCGAACAATGCAGCAGTAAACCTGGGGTTTAAAAAACTACCATCAGATCTTTATGCACTGTCTATTATTTACAAATCACTCAACTCAGACCTAAAAAATTATAATGGAAAGAATGAGAAAAAGAAACTTTTCTAAAACAAAACAAACAACAGCAGAACAAAAATTAAAACAACAATGACGTTATAAGATATTAATGATCACTGATTGTGATTTTGAAGTTCCTGATCTACAGACCTGATGAAAGGGGGCAGAGAGAGAGGCAGCTGGACAAAGGATGTCTGGTTGGGCCAGCAGTCTTCTTTGGACAGATTGGCATTCTCAGAGGACTCATCAAGCAGGAAAGTGCGTGGGGGAAGGGAAACTTACCTGTATGTTCAGACTCAGCAGGTATGATGAAGGTGAGAGAGGTAATGGCAGGGAAATGGCTGTCCCTCTGGGAAAGCAGGCTTCTTAGGGCAGCCCTGATTGTTCAGGAGGATTCAGCAAGCAGGGAAGATGGATAGGAAAAGAGAAATCTCTATAAGGAATTTTTTTGTACAAACACTGATGCTGTTTTTATTCACAATTAGCAATAAATAAATAAATAATAAATAAGTAAATAAACTACCTCAGTGACATTTTGCTTTTCTTTTCTTTTTTAAATTTTCACCTCCCATTGCTTTGTTTGGTCATTTTTTCCCTTATTGAATATCTGGGGGTTGTTTAGTTTTGGGTTTGCTTTCTTTTGCTTTAATTTACCAGTTTGTTTGTAAAAGGAGATTGAAGGAATGCATGCAATTTGATGGGTAGAGAAGAGGGGAGGTGTGATTGTTTATATATACTTGACCCAGGGAGTAGGAATATTAAGTGTAGCCTTGTTGGAGTAGGTGTGTCATTGTGGGTGTGGACTTTACTACCCTAGTCCTAGCTTCCTGGAGGTAAGTCCCCTCATATCAGCCTTCAGATGAAGAAGTAGAACTCAACTCAGCTTGCACCATGCCTCCCTGGATGATGCCATGCTCTTTCATTGATAATTTTAGACTGAACGTCTGAACCTGTAAGCCAGCCCCAATTAAATGTCCTTAAAAGAGTTGTCTTGGTCATGGTGTCTGCTTACACCAGTAAAACCCTAAGACTTGAGGGGATTGGAGGAGATTAAGAGGAAACCATGACCAGACTACCGTGTATTAATCTTGATTACAAAGAAGGAAAAGAAAGCTTCAAGGACCAATTCCAAAGAAGGAAAAGAGAGAAAGAAAGAAGAAAGAAAAGAGAGGGAAAGAAAGAAAAAAGAAAGAAGGAAAGTAAGAAAGAAAGAAGGAAGGACGAAAGAAAGAAAGCAAGAAAGGAAGGAAGGAAGAAAGGAAGGAAGAAAGGAAGGCAGGCAGAAAGAAAGAAAGAAAGAAAGAAAGAAAGAAAGAAAGAAAGAAAGAAAGAAAGAAAGAAAGGAAGGAAGGAAGGAAGGAAGGAAGGGAGGAAAGAAAGACTGAACAACTTGCACATGTGTACATAATGGATTATGAGGGATGGGATTGTCATCCCACAGTCAAAAACTCTGACCCAAAATTGTTTCTGTCTAAAAGAACTTCAGGGACAAAAATGGAGAAGAGCCTGAGAAAAAGGAAGCCCAAATTGCAATCCAGCTCAAGGGGAAGGCCCTAGGCCTGACACTATTACTGAGGCTAATGGAGTGCTCACAAAGAGGGGCCTAAAATGACTGCCCTTTTAAAGACCCAACAAGCAGTTGAAAGAGTCAGATGAGATATTTACACCAAGCCAATGGACAGAAGCTGCTGAGCCCTGTGGTTGAATTGAGAAAAATTTTTAAGAAGCTGAGCAGGAGGGCAACCCTATAGGAAGACCAGTAGTCTCAACTAATCTGGACCCCTGAGATCTCTCAAACACTGAGCCATCAACCAGGCAGCATACACCAGCTGGTATGAGGCCACCAACACATACACAGTTGAGGATTGCTGGGTCTGGACTCAACCAGAGAAGATGCACCTAATCCTCAAGAGACTGGAGGCCCCAGGGAGTGGAGAGGTCTGGTGGAGTGGGGGTGGGGTGAAGGGGGTGGTACATCCTCATGGAGACCTGGTAAGTTGTGATTGGGGGAGTAGGTATGGGATGAGGAATAGTAAAGGCTGGACCAGGAGGGGGATAAAGTTTGGACTGTGAAAAAAGCATTTAAAAAATGCAAAAATTAAAAAAAAAAGGAAAGAAAGAAAGAGAGAAAGAAAGAAAACAAAGAAACTTGTATAGTGATATAGAAGAGAGACGACTTCAAATTCACTTTATCAGCTAAACATAATTTGGCTGCCATTTGAGGAATATATTTACTGAATGGATACAGGTACAGTGTACTCCAGAAAACAGATGAACAATGACAAGAGCTAGGGGCTGAAAGAAGAGGAACTTCTTGGATTGATGTAGGGAGTTTTTAAACAATTATGAGGTCGCGTGTAGCTACTGTTGAGTCAGACTTTAAAGACTGAGCTGTTAACAAATGTTATCTTAACTCACCTGATAATTGCTCATGAGTTCCTTGTATATTTCAATATAGTTTATAATGGGTGAAACCAAGGTAAATATAGATCATATTTTCAAAAACATTCTTCATTTTTTGCAATGATAATATAAATAATATATGTTAAATATATTATTATATATTTAAAGTTTTCATTATTTTAAACATTGTAAAATATATTTTTTCTTATATTGAAAATATTTTAAAATAATGACTTCTTTCCAATATATATAATTACTTATTTATGTTAACAACTATCCATGACTACAGCTACCCTTTTTTCTATGAATAATTAGAAGTTATTTTTATATAAAATATATAAGAGGCCTTCAGAAACAATAAAAATGGTAAATAAAAAAACAATAGATTGTGTACCTATCATAATATACTTTCATCTAAAATTGTCAATTTTATAATATGATTATTATAAATACTAATCTATATATTTTATTTGTATACAAAGTATTTAAAATGGCAATTATGTAAAATGTAAAAAGAACATTCACTTCATTTTTAATTAATAGTATGAAATTGTACATGTGGGTTTGTTTAAAAACTGACTCTCTGATACAATAATTACAGAAGATACCATGGACTTGAGAGGAATCATGGAAGGAATTTGAAGAGTCTGAGGTATATAGATGCAGTGCTTATATGTAAATATCTCTAAAATTAAAATATGTTTATACTGATATCTATTTTCCATTTCAAATCTACATCTACTTTTTCAAATTGACATATAACCATAGTAAGTAATGAAATGAGCTAATTTTTTGTTAAATGTTGTTAAAACATAAACAAGAGGTCACCTTAGGGAAGAAATATTGCAAGATTTCATTAAAACATCAAGTGAACAATATTTAGAAATAGTTAGGAAAGGGAAAATAATTCACAAATAATAATCATAGACCACAAAGTGAAAATTTTATACCTAATATTTTAGATACCATCTCTGGAGATAAATTCGATGATCTCTTACAATCATAGTGAAATTGTGACTGTGAACCTGTGGAGGGATTCCCCTAAATCAGATTACATTATAGATACACAAAATGAATGGACTAAATCTTTCATTTACATTCTGGGAACATTATTTTCTCTGAAGAATTTTCTGAGCAACATTGAAAAAATTTCATTAGATAACCATTATACTTTCTGAAACTACTTCAGATGCCAGAGTTCTAGAGAGTAAGAAAGACAAGTGCTCTGCACTCGATCATCTGGAATAATAGTCAGCCATGCCAAAAGACTGAAAGCAGTTGAATTTAAGGTCCTCTGAAAAACTCTCACTTTACAGTTAAACACTTTTCTTTTGGGAAGATGTCCATCTCTACTACTGCTGCTCAAAGGCACAGGGGGAATTTTTCTAATGGACTTCACTAAGCTCTTACAAACACAAAGGACACTCCTTAAAGCACTGTTAATTTTCTGTTATTGAAGACCAAGAGACTAAATCCATACGGTATCTGCAATATGTTCAGCCCTACTGCTTAAGCATACTTTAATAACATCTCATATTCTACATGCAAATCAAACCTGCCAGATGTTTCTTCTCATCAGTAATTGGAATACAAGTGTAGAACATGTGATATTCAAAACTCAAAGAGATGGTTTGCTTTGTTCCTTGTGACAGAAATTGCACTGATACAATTTGTGATTTGGAAGTTTGACTCACAGGTGCTCATTTCTAACAGACGATTTGCTAAAACATTGGCTAATTTTTATGGGCACATGGAACATGTTTATCTCTCCAAGCATGTGCATGTTACTATTAGTATCAACAGAGGAGTAAATTTTTCAATTCAGTGATGGTAGAATGATGGAATATTAGAGTAGATCGTAAGAAAAAGCACATCGGGCTGGTGAGATGGCTCAGTGGGTAAGAGCACTGACTGCTCTTCCAAAGGTCCTGAGTTCGGATCCCAGCGACCACATGGTGGCTCACAACCACCCGTAATGAGATCTTACACCCTCTTCTGGTGCGTTTGAAGACAGCTACAGTGAATTACACTGGAGTAAGCGGGGCCTGAGTGAGCAGGCCACAGCCATCTGTACAGCTACAGTGTACTCATACACATAAAATAAATAAAATAAATCTTTAAAAAAAAGAAAAAAAGAAAAAGCACATCATTTATTCAAAATTATGTTATCATGACATAAACTTTGGTCCTGTACTTTGACATTGAACAGAACAATTTGTTCATAAAATGCATAGAAAAAATGTAGGTCATATTAATCTAAAGGATACTGTTATTAGCAATCACCTGAAGTGAGAGACACATTTACTTGAGTAAACAGAAGTCTATCTCTATTACCTTATTGATGTGTAGGCCACATTCCTTGTGATCAGATAATCTAGTGAAATAAAGAAGAATGGGATGAATCTTCTCTTGTGAATCTGTTAAGTTTTCAAGAGTGACCTTCAAGAACATGACCTCATATTTTAATGTCCATGTTACTGATTTGGGGGAATTATTTTTATATCTCTATAAACACATTTGCTCCACAATTAAGGTCATAAATATAACATGTATGACATAATAATAAGTTCTAAGTACTGTTTTTTGAGGGCTGGTAATGTGGTGTTGTCCCATCTGTGAAAGGTACCTGAAGAAATTACTTGTATTTTAACCATCATTATGGGGTTTTGAAAAAGCCCTGTCAGAATACTTCAGACCCTTGTTCATTGTAAACTCAAAATACACCAGAATTCTTGCTCAGGTAAGCACACTGTAGGAATATCTGTACATCTGTCATTACTAGTTTGTTAAGAAGGAAGAAATTCTGAAATTTCCTGCAAAGTGGAAGCTAACAAGACTAATTTTGTCAGGCAAAATTAGATACATTCAATACATTAATTACGTTTCTAATTACTGTGACAAAATATCTGATAAAAGCAAGTTAGGAAAGGAGGAGTCTATTTTGTCTCTGAATTTGTGACTTCAGATAGTCAAACCAACAGATGCTGAACAAGCGTGTGAAATTGTGTCTGCAATCAGGAAACAGGGGGAGATGAATACTGATGCTTAGCATACTTTAAGCTTTAAATGAAGTCCAAGATCCCAATCAATAGAATAGAGGTGCTCACATTCAGGGATGCCTTTCCACCTCATTCAACCCAGTGTAGACAATTTTTACATATATGTCCAGAATTTTGCCTCCTATGTGATTGTAGAAACTGTCAAGATGATGTTAACCATCACATTCAAAATGGCATTATCACCTATTTTCACAAATAAATACAACACACACACACACATACACACACACATATATACATATATACATGTACATGCACACATATATACACACATATATACACATATGCAAATGTATGTATACATACATACATACATACATACATACATATGACATAAATGCAAAAGGTATACTATGGAAAAGGAGGAAGAGGCATAGCAAGAGGGGACATTACAGGGATGATATCATTTGAGGGATGATAACAGGGTACCAAAAGGAAAGAATAAAAGCTAGATGAAGGAAAGGCCATCCAAAGACTGCCCCACCTGGGGATCCATCCCATATATAGCCACCAAATCCGGATGCTATTGTGGAGGCAGGAAAGTGCTCGCTGTTAGAAGAAGCCTGATATGGCTGTATCCTGAGAGGCTCTGCCAGAGCCTGACAATTACAGAGGCAGATGCTCGCAGCCAACCATTGAATAGCGCGCAGAGTCCCAGATGGAGGTGTTGCAGAAGGGACTGAAGGAGCTGAGGGGTTTTGCAGCCCCATGGAGGAAGGAAGCAACAGTGTCAACCAGCCAGGCCCCCGAGCTCCCAAGACTAAACCACCAACCAAAGAGTACACATGGAGGGATCCATGGCTCTGGCCGCATATGTGACAGAGGATGGTCTTGTTGTACATCAAGTGGGAGGAGAGGCCCTTGGGCCTGAGGGTGTTCGATGCCCCAGTGTATGGGAATGCCAGCATGGGAAGACAGGAGTGGGTGGGTTGGTGGGGCAGCACCCTCATAGAGACAAGGGGAGGGGATGGGATAGGGGGTTTCTGAAGGGGAGGCCTGAAAAGAGGAAAACATTTGAAATGTAAATAAAGAAAATATCCAATAAAAAAGAGAAAAAAGAAAAAGAAAAAGGATATGAGATTTTATACAATGAACAGCAAATGGATAATGAGTACACAAAAGAAGGACATTATTTTATTATAAGAATTATCATAATAGAGCATGAACAATTATTAATGTTGAAACTCTTTGTTGTCCTATTAGTAGCATGTTTTAGGAATACAATATAGTGCGGGCTGTACATGCCCCCACCTAGTAGCCGTTTCTTCTGGGAGTCTTGTGCACCTCAGTACTGCCACATAGTGGGCCCTGGGTTTCATCTTCTCTAGAAACTCACTATGTGAAGTGTGCTTTCACAGGGCTCCTGCTGTTTATAGATGATCTTCAAATCCCCAACCAGGAGAAAAACTCAATCAAATAATATAAGATTGTTGGAATATGTGAATGTGATATTTTTATTATTATTTAATCAATGTTTGGACATTCTTTGACAATTTAAACAAGTTCAACAGCTGGAAATTTACAATATGTTTACCCTGGGAGGGATTATTGCAAGGAAGAAAACATAACATTGCAAAGTGTCAGATCTCTGATTTTGCGGCAAATGTTAAATTACCTAAAGTTACTTCAGTGTGTTTATTCTCGGTCAGACCACCCTCTTAATATAAAATATAGACAACAACCAAATAAGAAGTGGAATAGAGATTAATGGAGTAGAAGAGTTGAAAAACCCAAAAGAGAACAATTAAAACTGATATACTTGCAATTTCATACCAGTGGTTGGTATTTAGTTAAAGCATTTTACATTAATTCTAAAACTATCAGGTTTAATCTTAACAAACTTGTAGCCAATAATTTATTATATTTATAAATTAAAATACTGGTCAGATGTTTGGACAACTAACCACTTGGTTAATTTGCCAATTACATTTATGAAAAATTTGTTGTTTTCTGGTTTTAATTTTTGTTGTGGTAAAAATGGATATACATTTATTTTTCCGTACGCAACCTGTTATTTGGGAAGGAGTTATGAAGCATTTTGAGATATTACTTACTACAAGGTAATTTAATTTTAAAAATGAATACTTGTTTACCTTCCTCAGTTTTTACCTTCAGTTTGCCTTTCTCCTGTATGTATCCACAATTTTAGTTACTGGGAAGGCTTGTTAATAAATTCACTGAAACATTGTTTCACAGTGAGGACTGTAGGCTTTCTCCTCTGATGCTACTCTACTCTGGATGATATCACCCCAGGTTTTATAAAAATGATGACTAGAGAAATTCATTGTTTTATTTCACCACTAGAATTGAGAGCAGTCTTCTCATTGCTGCTTTTTATAGACATCTCCAATTCCCATTTGTAAATATATGAGTTACATTTTGTTTGCATGCATGTAATACAAACAAAAGATCTTTAAGAACTCTTTTACATCACAAATCCTGCTTTAGAAAACAAAAGGCAACTTGTCTTCCTGTGAGACAGTTTCGAAGATTAGCTATTCGTGGGGGAAGGGGAGGTTATTTCAGAAGTCCCATGCAGCTTCTAGTCATGTTCTTGTTTGTGTTGTTATCTGAAATTAAATAACTTGCCTGATCTTCAACACTTCCATGTTCTCATAAAAATTCAAAGGTTCTTTCTGCATGAACACAAATTGCTTCCGGGCTATTCATGGCTGCTTCCTTCATTAGTACAAATAATTGGTAGCTAAATTTCACATTATAGAATTAATTAACACTAAGACTTTTAGAACAATGTACAGTTTTCTGAGGAAAAATGCTTTGCAATTCAGACAATTTATCTTAGAAAATGAGGTTTTAGAAACAAACATATGTATCATCTGAAAAACATAAAACATAATATTTGAACTTAATTTTAATTGAAATTAGATCTTAGAAAATATATGTTGTTAGTATATTCTGTAAAGACTCAGAAAATAAAAGGTATACAATTAATTTTCCAACATTTATTTTGAACATAAATTCTGTTGTTATGAATATTTCAGCCACAATATTTCTTAATAACAATCTGAAATACATGACTGCATTAGTTTTCAAGCTTTGTTTAAGCATACATCAGTATGGTACTTCCCAACGCTCTGAATATACGTGCATGTTTTCTATAAACATGTGTAAGTTTATGTTTCAAATGTGCTATCAGCTCATTTTTTTAATGTGTCTCTCCCTGAAAGACATAATTGTTCTGTTTATCCTTATCATCCTTCCTCTAAACAGATGATTGATTAAACAACAATGAGTGAACAGAAAAGAATGAAGTTTCACTGACATAAGATTTTCCCCTCTAATGCAATGGTTTGCATAAAAATGGCACCCATAGGCTATAGTGCCACCATTGTGAGGTTTGGCCTTGTTGGAAGAAGTAGAACTAGGAATAGGCTTTGAGGTTTCAGAAGGTCAAGGCAGCGCTGCCTGTGTGTTACTCTTTCTTCCTACTGCCTGTCTTTCTGGATAAGGAGCTCTCCAACCCTTCCTTCTCCAGCACCAAGTGCTGCTCTGAGCGGCCATGCTTCCCTCAGTGGTGAAATCAACTAAACCTCTAAAATGTTAGCAACTTCTAATTGCATGTTGTCCTATATACATTCCTGTGCCAGCAGTTTGGATGTATAAGGATCTCTTACTTTTAAAGACGGAGAACAATTGAAGATAAAATAAATGGTATATGATATATATATACACTCTGATCTCACCTGTTGTCATAACATTTAGCTTGGCTATGTTGTTAATAGTGTAGTTTATTATTAGTTTATTTTGATGTGTTGGCATGAAAACATGGATATTGTTTAGCAGGATTTTTTATTTAATAGCAAGGCATGTTTGTACATATCTATAGTGTTAACATACACTCTATTATTTCCTTTGTTATTGTTAGAAGACCCAATTCCCAAACCCAAAGAAAATATCATTTAAAATGCTACATTATCAATGATCTAACAAATAATTTCAATGTGTTTAGTTTTATAACATTATCTGAATCTGAACTTGTGGTCCTGTTTAAGTATACTGTAAACAAATACACATTTCTGACCATTGCTTATTAGTTGGTCTCTGTATAAGGACTCTAAATGACACTGGAAAAAAATATGTAACTTTCCTAATTGAAGTTGGAAATAGTATTATGCAATCATACATATTACCTTGCATATACATTTTCAATGACCTTGTTTTTCATTTAAATGGTGCATTACCGACTAGAAATTAATGTTTCCCTATGGTGAGTAAAAAATTCTTAGTTATAAAACTCTGTCCTTTTTATTAATGATTTCATAAGAAAAACAAAACTGTTCTTAGCCATTTCAGTTTTAAAGGCAACAACAATCAATAATTTATTTAAATAAATAAATATCTGAAGATAATACTTCATAGATGCTTGTGTTCATTTACACATTCATTAATTTTTTTCCCCAGATGGCTAACTTCCTAATATCGAGCAACATGTATCAATAACAAAGAAAAAAATTAATGTTATAGTTCATATGCAGGAAAAGCTGGCTGTAGCCAAAGGAGGTTTTCCATTTAGAGATTAGAGGATTGCATTAGAGAAACACAGCAATTTAGTGTAATATATTCCATGAATATGTAATTTTCACCAGGTCAGCCTCTTCTTCTTTATTTTCTTCACAGTGCTCAAATGAGCTCTTTGCTTTCTGTTTTGCATCAAAGACAAATTACTTCCTTTCTAAACTCAGAAACAGAAGGAATATAATGAAACCCAATGTCATTTAGCCGGACCCCAGATAATAACGATAGGTCACTCCAGCAAGGTTTAGAAGTTTTTCAGAACAGATAAATCACACCTATTTTGTCCCTTTCTTGGTTTGGAGTCATATGACACATTATGAAATTACAAAGGAGTGTTAACCAGATAACTTTTATGTTTATCTAGGGCAGTAATTCTCAGACTTATTTCGGTATGTTGCCCAGTTATATGGGAAATGGTGAACTATTAAATTATGGCAATAATTGATTTTCATAACTAACATGTTAAAAGAATATGCTCCAGGTTACTGAGATTTTAAAATTAGGGATTTATTAAGAATTCTCCCCTTTTTATAGCATTGCCATATCCTTTTATATTCCGTATTTAATAGAAACAAATTTGGGATTTCCAAATACTTTTTGGTGTGTTCCTTGTTGCCATTTGTTGAGTTTTCCATGATTTTTTTAATTTTAGCTACTTATGGTGATTATATTATACCAGCCGTGACTTTTTCAAACATTTGTAGTGTGCATTTGTGTGTATGTTTTATCTAAATCATTTGAGTCTCTAGATTCCTAGATATTTATATGTGTGTGGAGTATCAACTTTATGAATACTTAGCCTATTTAAATACTCATCACAAACAGCTTTCTTGTATTATATCATATTATTTTTAAATACTGCCTACTATCTTGAAACATGGCCTATTTTTAAACAATATTTTTAAACAAACATGCTATTTTTAAACAATAATTTCTGCAAAATTGCTATTTCTTGATAGATAACATTCATTATAGACTAGCTGCAATTTTGGTTGGCTCCTAAAGAGTTTTATGGATATAATTTTTAAAAATTTGGCTTACTTCTTGATAAGAAAGAAGATGCTTATTTTTAAATACCAAGGCAAGTTTTTCTGAATTAACATTTAAATACAACCTGTTTCCGTTATTGATTTTCTATTCTGTCCTGCTGTCTTGCAGTTGTCTCAGGTTCTTATGCTCCTGCACTTCTTTACAATGATTTCTGGGCCTTAAGAAAAAAGTTAAGGTTTATCTATATAATCCCTTAGGGCTGAACTTCATTCAGATTCTTATCTACTTCTTGCACAGTTGTGAGTCACTGTGCTAATCATGCTGTACTGCAGTTACAAGATTCTCAAATGTGCAAAGAGGGATTCATTGATCCATGAGTAGCATGATAAACCATTAGGTAGTTAAATACTAAATCTATTTAGCAGTAAAATGATATCAGGTTCTTTCTTGGAGCCCATGAAGTCTTTCACCACAGGTCCTCAGTCTATCAATTATTTGGGTATAGGGTTCATCCAATGAACTACAGCTTAGCTACAACCAGAAAGTCTGTGGCTATATCCCCAGTAGGCATAACTTTTCATGCCAGTCATGATTGTAACCCAAAGAATTTACAACTAGATATGATTTCAGATTAGTTTTTGAGTGATACTATTATCTCTTTTTTCTTACTGAGATCTGATGTGCACTTTATAAAAGTGTGATGGTTTTAATCACATATTATAGATCTGTGGCAAATTTTATGATTATACATGTTTGAATTAACTATACTGAATTATAGTAAAGAAAATTATGATATTTAATATTAACATTAAGAAAAATAATGTGGCTAGAGAGATGGCTCAGTAGTTAAGAGCACTGATTTCTCTTCTAGTCCTGAGTTCAATTTCCAGCAACCACATGGTGGCTCAAAACCATCTGTCATGGGATCTGATGCCCTCTTCTGGTGTGTCTGAAGATAGGTACAGTGTACTCAAGTATATAGAATAAAAATTCTAAAAAAAAAAAAAAAAAAAAAAAAGAAGGAAAGAAAGAAGGGAAAAAAGAAAGAAAGACGGAAGAAAGAAAGAGAATGTACACAACTAAGTAGCGTCTAGGAAACATGTAGAGTGGTGTCCTTATTACACGCATTAGTCACAAGTTAACTGAATCTTCATATTTAGAAAAAGTCATGACAAAAACATTGAGTTTACAACTTGGAGAAAAATATACATTAAATCACCTGAACAAATTACATTAACCTAGAATCTGCCACTTACCAACCATGGGAGTACTCTTAGTTACATTATTATTATTGTTATTGTTATTATTACTATTATTATTATTTATTACTATTATTATTATTAGATTTTTCTGTGCTTGGTACTTTTAACAAGTATGTCATTATTTTCACTATTCATATGTTACACATAAGAAAAATAGAACTCAAGTCAATTATTAATGATCATGCAAATAATTTATAGTAGAGAATAATTTCACATCCAAACAGATAGATTATAGAGTTCCACAAGGTTTCTCACAATATAGTTAAGCTGTTCTTCTCATTCCTTTCTCATAATAAAGTGTATAAAATAGCTGACACCTCTTAGATTGTTAAAAACAAATAAAGACAGCAACACATATCAGGGACATTATATATGCATTATAATTTTACCAAGATACAAAAGACTAGGGAAAATATTATTTACAATATTTTCTAAATATTTTAATATTTTAAAGTTCTGAAAAGAGAAGAGATTATAGGAGATGTTTCTCAAATACAAATTAATTTATTTGCTGATAATTTAAATGTTCAAGTCAAGTCATGCAGGATTAAGAAGAATATACAAGCAATGTATTGAGAAAGAACAGCATTTGTCCCGCAATTACATAGCCATCTCAAAGTGTACTTATGTTAGATGATAGCGCTTGGACAGACACAAATATGAGTTAAGATATTACACAAAAGCAGAAGTAGCAGTGAGTCATACAAAATGATGAGCTAGAAGTAACTCAGAGACTTTAGCCATACTGCTTACTTGTGTCACTTGGAAGGACCTTCCTACCATCAAAGCATAAAAAAAAAAAAATTTTCTCCTTGGGCTGACTATTTTGTTAGGGCCTTGTATACACAAGTCCCTGTCTGAAATACCTTCCCTCTCTTTAAATAACTGTCCTGTTTTCCACTACTTTAATCTTAATTCACATTGTTTTCTGTTAATTGATCACTAAATCTTCAGGAAACATCACTCATTATTACAAAGTAATACAGTAATTCTTATTCTAGAAGAACAGTGGCACCCAGTGTGGTGTCAATGCTAGTTCCCAGAGCTTCTAAACACACTATTTCACATGTCAAGAAAAGATAGTACATGGATATCTTAATTATGAATTCTGAGAGGTATACTTAATCCTGGATTATCTAGATTGCCCAATCTAATTCCAGGAACCGAGAAACACAACTTCTCCTGAGAATTCTTCCTATCTGAAGTTGAAAGAAAAATGAACATAGGATGAATTGTGCTGACTCTATAGAACTCAGAAAAGATTAAGAGTTAAGGACTCTACACAGCTACTAGAATTTCAAGGAGCCCAGGGATCACAGTTCTCACTGAAATCAGAGGAAATATAATCCAGCTAATGCTTTGTCTTTACTTACGTGAGAATCTCCTAAGACTTTTGGCCTACAAAAAGCAAAAAAGAAAAAAAATACATTTGAATTTATATAACCCCCCAGATTTATAATAATTCATTAGCACAGAAATGAAAACTTGGAACTGTTATAATGATGATAGATTGTTCTATAATAAATATTTGAATCCAGTAGATTTATTTTCATATACCTTCTTTAAATTATCCCATTGTTCCCCTTTAGGAACAGAGGTCAACTTGAGAGTTATCAATAAGAGCCATTTTTTTTCTCTAGGGATTAATAGGACAGTGATTGAAAATAGTTCTGTACATTGTTCCATCTGCTACTCAGTTGATCTACTTATAGTCCCTCATATCTGTCAACAAGATCATGATATATCGACACTTTTCAGTTTTTGAGATCATCTGTTCATTAGTTAACCTAGGCAGGCTAAGCATGTGATTTTTTGTACTTGAAACATTCTCACTTGTTATCTGTATCAGTGTAAAAGGCAAGTTGAGGCACAGAGTGTGAGGCTGAAGAGTATCTTTGAGCCCAGAGAATTTCCCAGGAATCCAGTAAGCCAGACTGAAACTTCAGAAATCATGTACTCTATTATGCAGATTGAAAATAATACATGAGGATGGTTTTAATATACTGGACATTACTACTGCAGTGACTGGTAAGCAAGATCCAAGTATAGAACTGAACGTTAGTGGACTACTCTTTATTTTATTATTCCTAGTAAGAAATGGTGGCTGTCAAGAACAACCCTGACTCTGAGCTCTATAGTGGCAGTACATAGATAAGGAACTAGTCATAGTTGTTAAAATTTAAACTTAACTAGATAATGAAACTCTAGAAACTAGAAGATACCTACTGTCTCACAAGCCATATCTACCATACGTTAGAGAAGTTGGTGGAACTATTATCACATCTTTATGAATAACAATCATATTCTGTATCTGAAGAATCCCATTTATAAAAATTTGCCTAGATTTGAATATTCTAAGGGTTTTTTATTCATGATAGAGTCATTTTTATTTTTATTTTTTTAATTTTTAATTTTCTTATTAGATATTTTCTTTATTTACATGTAAAATTTCCTTTCCCAGGTTCCCCTCCAAACAACAAACAAACAAACAAAAACAACAAGAACAAACCCCTGTTGCCTCCCCCCTCCCCATGCCTGCCACCCCACCCTCTCCCACTTATTGGCCCTGGCATTCTCCTACACTGGGGCACAGAACCTTCACAAGGCCGAGGTCCTTTCCTCCTATCGATGATCGAATTTGAAATCCTCTACTATACACATGCTGCCAGTACATTCAATCCCACCCTGTATAGTCCTTGATTGGTGGTTGGGTCCCTGGGAGCTCTGAGGGTACTAGTTAGTCAAATCACAAAAGAGCACACATGGTATGCATTCTCTGATAAGTGGTTATTAGCCCAGAAGTTTGGAATACAGGAAGAATGACCCACAAACCACAAGAAACTTAAAAAGAAGGAAAACCAAAAGGTGGACATTTCATTCCTTCTTAAAAAGGGGAATCAAACACCCACAGAAGGAGTGGCAGAGATTAACTATGGAGCAGAGACTGAAGGAAGGGCAAGCATGTAGCTATCTCCTGAGAGGCTCTGACAATACCTGACTAATACAGATGTAGAGGCTCACAGCCATTCATTGAACTGAGTACACTGTCCCCAATGAAGGAGTTAGAGAAAGGTTCTATGGAGCTGAAGGGCTTGCAGCCCCTTAGGACGAACTAAGGGGGTTTTTTTACTTACATTTCTGGTCCACAATTACTACCATGGTATCATGACCATCATGACAGTCCCTGTATCTCTGTATCAAATGTTAACACAGACTAGGCAACTGACGATCTCTTTTTTGTCTACTGCTAGATTTTTATTTTATTTTTTCAGTTATAATTTGATTATAACAAAGATCCTTTTCTTTTTTTCTCCCTCAAAATTTTCTAATATGTATGTCTATTCACCAAATTAATGGCCTCTGTTATTTTTTTAATTCCCATTCCATGATTATATATGTATATACAAATACATCTAAAATATAACTTCTTTGGTCCATATAATGTTCCTTGTATGTATGCATGTTTTCGGTGCTCATTCTTGGTCACTGTTGTGTTTTTCTTTGAAGAAGATCATCTCTCCTGCTCCAAGCCTTTCTGCATAGTAATGGGAACTGAACTGCTCATTACTAGTGAAGGCTTGGTTATTGGTAAATTAGATCCAGTAATTTTCCTAACAATCATCATTTCTAATAACAGTCAATAAACACCTGATCTTATATCCACAGGTAAATGTAGTCTTCACTTCTCATCAAGTAAACTTCTCTTTGCAAATACAGAGCCTACTACAAAAAAAAAAAAAAAAAAAAAAAAGTAAATCTCCCTTCTCCCCCCAAAAAACTTTAAAAAAAAAAAAGAAAGAAAAGAGACAATGAATGTAAGAAAAACAGAAAATAAATAGTGATAATAAACAAAACCTCCCACAATATCAAGACACAAAGTTCTGAAGCCCAGTTCCTGTGCTATATCCTATAGTATATTCAAGGTTTAGTGAACATTGTGAAAGAAGGGCCAGAAATATAAGAACTAAAGGACCAGGGAGGTTTCTGTGAGACCATGCCTGATAAAAATACCTGAAGCTACGTCCATAAGGTTTAATCAACATGACTGTTCAAGTATGAGCCATGCAAGGGTAACACCAACATTCAGGTCAAACCGCTTGGGGGAAGACCATGAGGCCTGGTAGTTTTGAGCTTTTATATATGACTTTATCTTCTATGGAAGGCTTGTACTTCTCTTACCCTTTCTCCTGCATATATCCATATGTAATTAGCTTATCTCATCCACATGCTTTAATTTTTTATTTTAAACTATATCAGAATTTATCAAAATAAAGTTATTAAATACAAGCTAAAGTAATTATTTCTGAATTTCTGGAACTGTATTTGAAATTATTATTGATTTTTCTGTCGTATTCTTTGCCTGTTCAAAAAACAAAAACAAAAACAAAAACTAAACAAAATCAAGAAGTTGCCATTATTGCTTTGCATTACATTTTTCATTCTAATCTTGTTTATAGAAATACAAAATTAAAAACAATTTTTCAAAAATATTAAAATAGTTACTAAAATTTATAAATAATAAAACATTTAAAATTTTACTCAGTATAACACAAACATACTTATATTCAGTCATTAAATTAATCCCTAGATTCTATCTACTATGAGTTACAACTAGCAAGAAGGAGGCGAGTCCTCATTCTCATTTCAGTAACTTGAAATACTGTTTCTGACCCTGGCTGGCTCCCCATTGCCTTATTTTATTTTCTTACATTGAAAATAGACTGTTTTTTTCCTACGATGGAATATGTTCTGATAACATTTTTCCCTTCCCCAACTCCTTAAGGGTCCTGCTTACCTCCACTTCTACCTGATTCCACAAACTTTCTATCTCTAATTCGAAAACAAATAGGCTCTTGAATGGCTGAGAAGCACCTAAAGAAATGTTCAAAGTCCTTAGCAATCAGAGAAATGCAAATAAAAACGACTCTGAGATTCCACCTTACACCAATCAGAATGGCTAAGATCAAAACCTCAGGTGACAGCACATGTTGGCAAGGATGTGGAGAAAGAGGAATGAATACTCCTCCTTTGCTAGTAGGATTGCAAACTGGTACAAACACTCTTGAAATCAATCTGGAGGTTCCTCAAAAAACTGGAAATAGATCGACCTGAAGACCCAGCAATAGCACTTTTGGGAATATACCCAAAAGATGCCCCACCATGCCACAGGAGCACATGTTCCACTATGTTCATAGCAGCTTTGTTTGTGATAGCCAGAAGCTGGAAACAACCCACATGTCCCATGACAGAAGAATGGATACAGAAAATGCGATTCATTTACACAATGGAGTACCACTCAGCTATTAAGAACGAAACATCCTGAGTTTGCAGGAACTAGAAAATATCATCCTGTCATGAAGCAACTCAGACCCAAAAGGACATGAATGGTATATACTCATTAATAAGTGGATATTGGCCCCCCCAAAAAGTACAGAACAATCAAGATACAATCCACAGAACTCAAAAAGTTCAACAAGCTGAAACACCCAAGTGAGGACGCCTCAGTCTCACTTGGGAGGGAGAGAAAAGCAACCACAAAGGGGGGAGG
>JADRCD010218984.1:5045-29791 GCA_019843815.1 Montemys delectorum
GTGTGTGTGTGTGTGTGTGTGTGTGTGTGTGTGTGTGTGTGTGTCTGTGTGTGCATCTGTATGCTCGTTTCTTCTTCCTTTTTAAAAAAATCTCTGGTTTGTTTGATTTGTTTTTGTTGTTTTCCTGTTTATTTCTTAAGGAGAGAGAAGGAAAGGGAATGGAGTTGGATTGGTAGGAAGGTGGGAGGATCTAGAAGCAGTTAAGTGAAGGAAAACCATAATGAGAATGTATGGTATGGAAAACAGCTTATATGAAGTAAAAGACATTGACTGACCATGCACTGAACTATTGAATAAGAAGGCTGATGCACTCATATGCCTTGGATAAACTACTAAAGTAAGTGGGTAAATGCACTTAATGTTCACGATCTTTTCTGAAATTCTAGGAAGAGTTAGAAGACTAGGGTCAAATGTGACACAATACTGTGTCTTTATTTATTCAAGCTGGTCTTCCTTTAAACCAAAGGAGAATTATCCATAAGCGAAGTTATTGTGCGTGACATGCATGTGCATACCCACACAATTTGTATTATTGTTCTGTAAACAAATGCAAAGAAGGAAACCGCAGGTTAGAATGGAAGGGCTTCGTTTCCAGTGCTTCTGAATGGCAGGAATGAACGCTGTGCTTTCTGCTGTCTGTAAAGGAGACAGAAAGCCTGCTGGGGTGTTCTACAGAAACCCTTAACCCTTGCTTTGCATCAGTGAAGGAGCAATTTCTTACCTTTTTTTTTTTGGTGGCAGAGTTTTATCATGATATCGTCTAGTATCATTTTATGTCTTTTCATATAAAACTTCACATTTTAAATTTGAATTTGTCTTCATTTGAGTTGTTGCCGTGAAGAGACACCATGACCAAGGCAATCCTTATAAAAAAAATTTTTTATAAAGAATTTTAATTGGGGCTGGCTTACAGTTTCATAGGCTTAGTCCATTATCATCATGGTGGGAAGCATGGCATTGTGCAGGCCGAGAAGGTACTAGAGAAGGAGCTGAGAGTTCTACGTCTTGATCTGAAGGCATTCAGGAGGAGGCTTTCTTCCATACTGGGTGGAACCTGAGCATAGGAGGCCTCAAAGCCTACCTACAGAGCGACAAACTTCCTAATAGTGCCACTCGCTACGGCCAAGCACTCAAACACACGAATCTATGAAGGCATTCCTTCTCAAACCACTACAGTATTGAGAATTTCATACTTGAATACTGTGATTATATAATTACCATATTTCCCTCTTAACTCCTTCTTGGTCCTCTTCCTCTTTTCCAAACGTATGACCTTTTAAATAATTATTCGGTTGCCCATGCACACTTTGTTCTTCTCCTGCTGAGCTATTTTAGTGTTGCTCTTGTGTATGTATGACTAGAGATGACTACTATGGATTGGATAATCCATCATGGGGTTTGTGTCTGGAGAAGACTGAGATTCCTGTCAAAAGCCATTGACTGCCTGTAGCTCTTCATTTAGGGTTGGCTTCTGAAACCTTCCCCATGTACACCAGCATGGTAACCGGTGGTGTCATTATTCTGGTCTTGTTTAGGGAACCACAGTGTTGAAATTTTGTAATTACACTATCCCTGTCATGCCATTCTTCACTCTTTGTTCTTTGAGAATTCATGTGCATGCTTTTACATTGAGGTCTTTCATTCACTTGGACTTGAGCTCTGTGCAGGGTGATAAATATGCATCTATTTGCATTCTTCAGTGACTGCCCAAATTAAGACCCATCCCATCAACAAGAACCAATCCCTGATACTATTAATAGTACTCTGTTATGCTTGCAGACAGGAGCCTAGCAGAACTGCCCCCGGAGGCTCAACCCAGCAGCCTGTGGAAACAGATGTAGAAACTCACAGTCAAACATTAGAGTCTTGAGGAAGCATTGGAGGAAGGATTGCGGGACCCAAAGAGGATAGGGACTCCATAGGAAGATGAATAGAATCAACTGACTTGGACATTTGAGGGCTCCCAGAGACTGAGCCATGACTCAAAAAGCAGGCATGAGATGGGTCTAGGCCCCCTGGACGTAGGTAGCAGATGTGCAGCTTAGTGTTCATGCAGAACCAACAACTGGAATTGGGAACTGTCCTTGAATCTGTTGCCTGCCTGTGGATCCCATTCCCCTAACTGTGCTGCCTTGTCTGGCCTTAGAAGGAGAGGTTGTACCCAGTCCTGCAGTGACTTGATGTGCTGGGAGTGGAGGATGTGAGATACCAGGCAGAAGCTTCTCCCTTCTCAGAAGAGAAGGGGGAGAGGATAAGGAAGATGATCTGTGTGAAGAGGCACTGGGAAGAAGGGGTGGCCAATATTGGGATGTAAAGTGAATAAATAATTTTTTTTTTGTTTGCCTGTTCTTGGCTTCTTCATAACAGTCAGGTGTCATAGGTATGTGTATTTACTTCTAGGTTTTTTATTCAAGCCTATTGATCCACCTGTTTGTTTTTATGCCAATGATATTCAGTGGTTTCTACTAGTGATCTGTAACACAGCTTGAAACAAGAGATGATGCTATCTTCACATGTTCTTTTATTGTATAGAATTGTTTTAGCTATCCTGGAGTTTTTGTTTTTCCCTCTGAAATTGAGTTTTGTTCTTTGAAGGTCTGCAAAGTATTGTATTGGAACTTCAGTGGGGATTGTGTTAAGTTGTAGATTGTTTTTTGATAGATGACCATTTATGTAATATTGATCTTACCTATTCACTGACATGGGATAGCTTTCTATCTCCTATTATATCTTCTTCACTTTCCTTCTTCAAAGACTTGACGTTTTAATCATATAGGTCTTTCACTTGCTTGATTAGAGTTAGCACAAGGTATTTTCTATTATTTGTGGCTTATTGTGGAGGGTGTTGTTTCCTTAATTTCTTTTTCAGTGCCTTTGTTATTTGTTTATAAGAGGACTACTGATTTTTTGAGCTAATCTTTGTTCAGTCACTTCACTAATGGTGTTTATAGGAGTTCCTTGATAGAACTTTTTGAGTCCCTTAAGTATTCTGTCATATCATCTGCAAAAAGCAATACTTTGACTTCAGCCTTTCCAATTTGACTCCCCTTGATCTCCTTTAGTTGTCTTATTCCTCTAGATAACACTTCAAATGCTATACTGAATAGATATGGAAAGAATAGACAGTCTTGTCTTGTTCCTAATTTTTGTAAAATTGCTTTGAGTTTCTCTACATTAATTTGATGTTGGCTGTAGGCCTGCTACAAATTGCCTTTATTATGTTTAGGTATATTCCTGTATCCCTGATCTCTTCAAGACTTTTATCATGAAGGGATGTTGGGTTTTGTCAAAGGCTTTTACAGCATACAATGAAATGCTCATGTGTGTGTTTTTTTTTCTTTCAGTTTGTTTACATAGAGGATTGCATTAACACATTGTTATATGTTGAATTGTTCTTGCATTTCTGGGATAAAGCCTACTTGATCATGGCAGATGATCCTTTTTTTTTTTTTATGAGTTCTTGAATTTGGTTTGCAAGTATTTTACTGAATATTTTTGCATCTATGTTCATGAAGGAAATTGGTCTGTACTTTTCTTTGTTGAACCTTTGTGTGGTCTAGGTATTAGGGTGACTGTGGCCTCATAAAGTAAATTTGGATATGTTCTGTCTGTATCTATTTTGTGGGATAGTTTGAGGAGTACTGGTACTAACTCTTCTTTGAAAGTCTGGTATAATTCTGTGCTAAAACCGTCTAGTCCTGGGTATTTTTGTTTGAGAGATTTTTTATAATACCTTGTACTTTTAGATTTTTCAATTGTATGGAGTACAGGTTTTTAAGTCTGACCTAATTTTTTTTTTTTTTTTTTTTTTTGGATTTCCTTAGTATCTATCACTATGTCCCCCCTTTTTTATTTTGTTAATTTGGATATTTTCTCTGTGTCTTTCAGTTAGTTTAGAAAAATGATTTAAATACACTTTTTTTCAAAGAAACAATTCTTTGTTTCACTGATTCTGTTCTCTTCATTTCTATTTTGCTGACTTCAGCACTCAGTTTGACTATTTGCTATAGTCTATTTATTCATCTTGGTTGAGTCTGTTTCTTTTTGTTCTAGAGCTTTCAGGTATGCTGTAAAGTTGCTAGTATAAGATCTCTCCAATTTCTTTATGAAGGCACCTAGTGCTATGAACTCTCCTCTTAGCACAGCTTTCAGCATGTCCCATAAGTTTAGGTATATAGTGCATCATTTTCATTGAATTTTAGGAAGTCTTTAATTTCCTTCTTTATTTTTGCCTTGACCCAATAATCATTCAGTATACATTTGTTCAGTTTCCATGACTTTGTAGTCTTTCTGTTGTTTCTGTCATTGTTGCAATCTGTGGTGGTCTGATAGGATGTAGCAGGATTTGGAGAATGGCCCATAATTGTCGAGAAGAAGGTGTAATCTTTTGTGTTTGTGTTTTTCATCTTTTGTTTTGTGCTTGTAGGTGAAATGTTTTGGAGATATCTGTTAGGTCCAGTTGGCTCATAACATCTGTTAACTCAATAATTTTTCTGTTTAGCTTCTGTCTGGGTGAACTGTCCACTGGAAGGAGTAGGATATTGAAGTCTCCCACTATCAATATGTGAGATTTAATGTGTGGTTTAAACTTTAGTAATGCTTCTTTTACAAATGTGGGTGCCCTTCCACTTGGGACATAGATGTTGAGAATTGAAATATCATCTTGGTGGATTTTTCCTTTGATTAATATAAATTATCTTTCCTCATTTCTTTTCATTAATTTTGGTTTGAAGTCAATTTTGTTAGATATTAGAATAGTTCTATCAGCTTACTTCAAGGGTGCATTTGCTTGGGAAATCTTTTTCCAACCTTTTACTCTGAGATAATATCAACGTTTGATGTTGAGGTATGCTTCTTGTATGCAGTAGAAGAATGGATCTTGTTTTCAGATCCTTTCTGTTATTCTGGGTCTTTTTATTGGGGAATTGCATCCATTGATATTGAGAGATATAAATGACCAATGATTGTTAATTCCTGTTATTTTGTTGTAGTTATTAGTAGTGGTTGTGTGTGTGTGTGTGTGTGTGTGTGTGTGTGTGTGTGTTTCCTTCTTTGGGTTAGGTACTAGTGTGAGATTATATATTGATTCATTGTCTGTATTTTCTTGGGTATAGTAAACCATCTTGGGTTGTAGTTTTTTTTTTCTAGTACATTCTGTAGGGTTGAATTTGTGGACAGATATTATTTAAATTTGACTTTATCGTGGAATATCTTGTTTTCTTCATCTATAGTGATTGTAAGTTTTGCTGGGTATAGTACTCAGGACTGACATCAATGATCGCTTAGAGTCTACAGCACATCTGTCGAGGCCCTTCTGTCTTTTAGATTTTACATTGAGAAGTTAGACCTAATTCTAATAGATCTGTCTTGATATGTTACTTGGCATTTTTCTCTTTCAGCATTTAATATTCTTTCTTTGCTCTCTGTTTAGTGTTAAGGGGACTTTCTTTTCTAGTCTAATCTATTTGGTGTTCTGTAAGCTTCTTGAGCCTTTATAAACATGTCATTTAGTTAGAAAACTTTTCTTCTATGATTTTGTTAAAAATATTTTCTGGTTCTTTGAGCTGGCGACTTTCTCCATCTTCTATTTCTATTATTCTTATGTTGATCTTTTTATATTTTTGTGGGTATTGTATGTCAGGAATTTTTTTGATTTAACATTTTCTTTGACTGATGCATCTACTTTATCTATTGTGTTTTCAGCACTTCAAGTTCTTTCTTCCACTTCTTGTACTTTGTATTGCTTGTTTCTGTAGTTCCTGCTCATTTACTCAAATTTTTATTTTCAGAATTCCCTCAGTTTGTCTTTTCTTTATTACTTCTACTTCCATTTTCATATCTAGAATCATTTTATTAATTTACTTGAACTGTTAGTTTATTTTCTTGGTTTCCTTAATATTTTGAGGGATTTATTAATTTCTTCCAATTTTTTGATTGTCTTTCCCTCTATTTCTTTAATGGATTTATTAATTTTCTCTTTATAGAGCTTTAATGTCTTCATATAGTTGGCTTTAATGTTGTTTTCTTGTGATTTAGTTGTGTGTTCAGGGCTTGCTGTTGTAAGAGGGCCATCCTCTGGTGGTGACCTATTGCCCTGACTCTTGTTTATTATGTTCTTACACTGATGTTTAGTCATCTAGATTTAGATTGATTATAGATCTAGGTGCTGATTTCTACGATTGTCTTTGTTGGATGAATGTTTTCTTCTTTGGTTTCTGTTCCCTCCCTTGTCTTCTGGCTGGAGCGACCTGTGATTGAGTAGAGGGTCTCTGCCCAAGATGGACTTCTAATTGTCAGTGATGTCCAGCAGGGGTTTGCTGCCAAAGTTGGGGACTAGAGTTGGGCAATGTACTTGGTTCTCTAAGATTCAGAATATTGGCCAGGCTTCTGATGTGGAAGAATTTTTTGCCTGGATTTCAGAGAACTGGCCTGATCCCTGGGATTGGGGATGTTGTCCTGGCCTCTGATAGAGTAGGAGGCTTCCATCAAGCGTGTGTCAGAATACAGTGATGAAGAACAGAGGGGCAATTGGAGTTATGCTGGGTGTTCATGGGTGGGATGAGGGATGGTTTTACCTGGGGTTCATAGCTCTGGCCTGTCCTCTAGTGAGATAGAAGTGATCTTTAAAATTCTTAAGGAAAACATTCATAGATATTTAATCACACTGGTAAATATTAGAATTGACATGAGAGCTTTAACTATAAATGTTAATGACATCTTACTACAGTGGAAAAATTACTACAGGAATATGCACTGTGGATATGGAAATGGCTGAGAATTGTACCATTCTTTCCAAGAACAATATTATTTATAATCTCATCATGCCCCTACATGGTCATCTGCTCACATATGACCTCTTTTTCTTGTATAGTACAAGCCTTGGGTTTCAAGTCTTAGAATGAAGTCAAGACAAATGAGTCAGTTCTTAAAAGTTAAATACTTTTCAATTAGTAAACTCTAGTTTACACCATTTTGTTTCCCACTTGTATCAGATTTTAAAACTTTAAAGAGTGACGTTAAACAACAATAAAACTATAAATACAAGACAACCTTAAAATAATCTATTTTAAATAGTCTCTAGGTGGTCTCAGTAGGATGATGAAACTTCTGCAAAAACCTACTGCTAAGTCCTAGTTAATTAAAATCCTCATGGGAAAATTCCAAAAGGTCCCCTTTTTTAGGGTAATTCCTTACATTTCATTGGCAAATTACAGTTCACATGGTGCTTTCACATGAGATTAAAAAATTTAGCACTAAATTCTGAAATTACAAAATTTATTTGCATAATTTGCAAATTATGGAGAAAATGGATGGAATGTAAATACCCCCTTTCATCTGTTATTTCATTCTGAGACACATATTAAAATATTCTGATCTAATTGTGACTGCAGGCACAATGTAGTCTTTTTCCTCTGGGTTATTAGAGTTAAAGAATCTATGTCTACATCAGTTCATCTGGTGAAGACACCCTGAAAATGGCTTCTGTTCTTCCAACTACAATTTGCCTTAAGTTGAATTTTCAATGACCATTTTGGTTTGTCTTGAGACTGTTTTAAAGCACGTGGACTCATGGCAACAGGCTACAAGTTACAGCAGGTCTTTTAATTTAAAAAAAATGGTAATATTTGCAACAATTTTTAAGTTACAAATTATGATGAAGATGGGATAGAGACTTACTTGTTGTTCTGCATGAAACTGGTTTTTCGGGATTAGCATCTGAAATTAGTTTACAGTATTTGTCACAATGAAATAATTAAATTAAGTTAATAATTAATTAAATTAAACTAATATTCACTATGTTCCATACATACTTCAAATCTTCTCAGTTTTTTTTAAAATTCTGTCTCAGGCCCTCATTCAAGAAACTGTGTTAGAGTTAGCTGTCATATCTGTTAGAGTCCTTAAGACTGTGACAATTGTTCAGAATTTCCCTGTGTTTTGACATAGTGCACAACTGTGAGAAATACTGGTCATCTGTTTTGGGGAGTGTCCTTCAAGTGAAGTGTGTTTAGTGTTTGCCTCACTATTGTTCTGACAATATGATGTCAGGGAAAGGACAGTTCTAGAAATGAACTACCAGTTTTAACATCATAGCAAGACAATACTACAGTTTCTCTTTGGTGATACCATCTTTGGTCCCCTGGATCCGGCTGTGTCCCCAGCTTTCTCTCCTAAGTGGTGACTCTTCTCCTGACTCAACTCGTTGGAAGGCATCAACATGCTCAGCCAGTATTTATGGAGTGGGAAGTTACACTCCAAATCTTTCAGGGTGGATTATCTACATAAATTATTTAGTTTAGTGTCTATTTTAAATTTCAAATGAAGCATATTACCAAAAAGAAAGAGGATGTGTGTGTGTGGGGGGGGGGGGGGAAGCCATTTATAGGAGGAAACCAAGGATTCAGGTACACAGCAAGGCTCCCATATCAGTGAATCCTCATAATACCTGTTATGAGGTGGAACCATCTGGCCTTTCCCTGTCCAGCAGTTCACCCAAGAAAGTAAAGCACCTGATGTAGCAGTGAGTCTATGCTTCACCACTTGGGCTCCCGGCGGATCACACCCGCATGCCTGCCCAGGAGCTACCTTTGAATCTGTGAATGAAAGACATACACACACACACACACACACACACACACACACACACACTAGCTTATTTTTAAAATGCCTTAGCTACCTCAAAGGCTGGGCACTCCTGAACCCTCCCCTGCTTCCTCAGGCCCAATTGAGGAAGTGGCCTGTGGCCACTTTACTAAAGTCTCACATGGCTGGTTGGCTTTATTTTCTGCTACTCATGTATCCCATTCTTCTATCCCAAGTCATGACGATTTTGTCCTATCCTCTCTATGTCCTCATCCATGCAACTCTAATTGTACCTCCCTGTGCCCAGCCATTAGCCCTTACCATCTTTATTGATAGATCAAAAATCAATTGGAGACAAGAACCTTCAGAATCTAGACATGTAGATTCCTGATTGGATCAAAGCCTTAGAACCAATCTCAAACAACCTGAACATTTGGAAGGGAAACTAAGTCTAATTTCCTTTTACTTTCTCAGGGTTTATCTCGTGGGTGTAACCTTTTTCTTCCTGTTGATGTATGCTCTAAATTCTGGTCTTCGGATAGGTTTAGAGGCTTTTAGACAGAATTCAGTGTCCTTTCTTAAAAGTGGACACAAGTGACTATGCTATGGGAAAAGACACAGCTTTTATTTAAGCAGAATGAGGTAGAGACTAGTTAATTTATTAATATCTTTATAATTATCAGTATCTCCAACTGTCAAGTGAAGTGCTTTCTCAAAACTTGTTCAAGACGAACTTTGTTGCTGGGAATCATGCTCCACATGTTTATTCCTAGCATTTAGGAGACTGAGATGGTAGGAGTGGAAATTTGAGGCCATTCTGGGATTCAATAGTGGAACACAGTCTCAGGAACTTAATCAACCAAACAACTAAACAGCAAGCATGTACTTGCAAACATGTTGGTTACGTCTCCTTCCACAGTCTCCTTAACCTTGCTGTTGCCCTAACTTTGAAAACCATCCTCTTGTCTTGGACAGTTATTGATGCATAATGAACTATACCAACACTAAAAAGCGATGGTTAATCCCTGCTTTTCTGTCTATGGGGAGCTCATCTAGGCAAGGTTTAGATGGGTATCTTACTTCCTACAGAGACCTGAGAGTCAGCTGGGTGTCACTTCCCTGTGTGTGTCTATTTCTCAATACATCATTCTAGCTGTGGTATGGATTGACCATGGGGATTAGTAAAAGGGTAAGAGACCAGGATGACATGGCAGGTCCCTGAAGAACAAGAAAAAAAACCTGAACCATTTTGTTTCTGTCTATATGAAATTAATCAAGACAAGTCACATAGATAACTATACCCTTACTAAGTAGACATGAGAATTTGAGGTCAATGATATAGAAATAAATGAAGTTTACCTTGCACTAAAACATTCTCTTCTTTTTCTTAAATCATCCTGTCTTGATCTTTTCACATTCAGTGTTGTCTGTAGAGTTTATGTAAAACTAACATTCTTAGCCCTGGTTGTATTTCTACATTTGCTCTTACAATGAACACTTAACCCAAGCTCTGATTCCCAGGTATCCCAATGGTTATTTCAGTCTACCACCAGGTATTTCCATGTTATCATTTGAAATCACCTAAACACATAGTTTTTGGTTCCATGTTCCCCTGAAATCAGTATTTCTTCATAAAACAGAGCTTTATTTCTGACTTAAGTATGCTGTCTGGTAACTATGTAAACTTCAATCCAAGACATAATCAAAACTACCTCCATAAAATTTACCCTAATTTTCTAAGACCACTGTATCTCTAAAATAGGCAATGGTTTTAGAAGAAACAATAATGATAAAAAGAATCTTCAAGAGCCCCCATTTCCAACTAGAGGTCATACAGGTCGATGAGCATCATGTTTGCACAGTTGAGGGTGTACGATGTGGGTAGCTCTGAGCTGTTCCCTGCCCCCATACCTCAGGGTAGTCTAAGTAGGTATACTGAGGGAAGGAAAATTTTAGCTTGATAACAGGGAAAGAGAACTTGATGTGGATATCAGAAATAGAGCAAGCTGTTTATTTTTTTATTTTTATTTAGGATTCTATTCTGTCCTAAAAGACCTCACTCTCTATATTTGAGTTCCTTATTCAAAGCCTCTTCACTCCAGACTTATCCCAAACCATCGTCTCCTCATACCCTCTTTCTAAACTGAGGAAGTGGTATCAATCCCTCTCAACATATGCAGCATACTTCTACCCCCCTCCAGCTGTTATCCTTAAAAGTAGAGACAAGGCACACTAACTTATAGCGGCAAACATGAAATAGAACTCTGAGCTTACAATCGGTGTGTACTAAGTCACTGGCTGCCAATTCAATTATACATACTCAAACTCTAGTCTGAAGACATTATGGTTAGGACACTAAACCAGACTGATCATCTTAGGAATCCAACCCTTAGACAGTGAGTTCATAGAGCGAAGTTTCTGATTTTAATGAAAGCTTGAAGGAAGTCACAGAATTTACAGACACTTGACATCCAGGCTTATAGCTTCCAGCTCGTCAAAGACCCTGATTATGAAATTCTTGCAACATGTTAGATCTGCAGTTAGATGTAACATTTAGATCATTTACAAGTGCTTCTGTCATCATTTCCTCATGTCTGAAAACTATAGAAAGGAAAGTCAGCCTATGATTTGGATCAGTGATGTGGAGGCTTATGCATAACCCTGGAGAACTATCATCCTAGTTTGTATTCAAGTCTGCCTGTTGTCATAGTTACTGATGTACTCAAAGTGGTTTCCCTTCTGAATCACAACCTGTAGACCTTCAGTGAAAATAAGCTGTTCATCCTGCTCGCTTTCTTTCTTTCTTTCTTTCTTTCTTTCTTTCTTTCTTTCTTTCTTTCTTTCTTTCTTTCTTCCTTTCTTTCTTTCTTTCTTTCTTTCTTTCTTTCTTTCTTTCTTTCTTTCTTCCTTTCTTCCTTCCTCCCTTTCTTTCTTCCTTCCTTTCTCTCTTTCTTTCTTTCTGCTGCCTGTGAATCAGATCTAAAGTCATAGCAACAATAGCATGGGTGTTTTTATACTTTGTACAAGGTTCTAGCATAGAAAAGGAATAAAAGATATTTAATCCAAATAAGGATCCATGACTGAGGTTTCAATAAAGAGTCATTGAGCATCTGGGAACTGAACATACTACCTTGGTGTGTAGCACAGCCCCCTGCCCTGTGGATAGCAGAGTATGTTTTTGTTTGGTTTTTTTTTTGTTGTTGTTGTTGTTTGTTGTTGTTGTTGGTTTTTGGTGTGTGTGTGTGTGTGTGTGTGTGTTTGTTTGTGCCAGATAGCTTTCCACAAGGCACGTACAGTGATACAGAGGGAGCAGAATACAGAGAGCCATAGAATGCAAAAGAGTAGCATCTCATTAAATCTAAGGTGCTATTGTGACCAAATTAAAGGAAGCACCCATCCTGTCCATCTCGAAGCATTATTTTTGGATATTTCGCAATAGTATTGTCATTCATTCTGTGTTGCGAACCTTAGTATGACGCCACATGAAGGACTCATGGGGCAGCAGGGTGGGGACAGCGGAGACACCGCACACAGTGTGCCATCTGTCAGCTGTGGAGACTCACATCCTCCTTTCTGTTCTGGCTGCAGGAACTCCTTCACAGATATCCTCCGAGCCATCCTCCTGTCCCTGGAAGTCCTTATTGAAGATCCCGAGCTCCAGATAAATGGTTTCATTTTAATTATAGACTGGAGTAATTTTTCCTTCAAGCAAGCCTCTAAGCTGACACCTTCTATCCTGAAACTGGCCATTGAAGGGCTGCAGGTACGTTCAACAACTGTGCAATGCAGACGTGCCTGCCTGTACTTTGGCCTGATTGTTTGCAAGCAAAGTATTTTCTGTTCTTTGGAGTGGGATAAAGGAATGTGAGTAATATTCACCCAAGCCTGCTCCATATTTTCACTTCAGCCTGAGCTTAAATGTTTGTTATTTTTTCCCTCATTAGCCTTAATTTTCATTAACAATATTAAATTGCTGCTACTCCAGGCACAAATTACCTGCCAGAGCAATAATGACTAAAGTCTGGATATGTTTGAATAAGTCCCAGAGTTCAGAAAATGACAACTAGGGAGCACCTGCTTCCTATTTTTTTTCCCACAGTGATGGCATGGCGGCTGGGTCTCCAGAAGCATTTTTGAGCCCCAGAAATGCGCTCTTTGGATCTTTACTTACCAAAGCGCTGCTCTGTGCTGAAGAATTCGCAGGAAAGCAGATTGCTTCCCTATGAACAAAGGAAGCCGATGAAGCTCAGCAGGCAGTTGCCAGAATAGGCCCTTTGAGGAAGAGATTTTTGTGGTTAGGGCAATTTTCAAGGACCTTCCACAGTCCTCTCATCTCCCAGAGCAGTGGGCCTTTTAAGGGTCAGTGATTCTATGAAAAGGAGCTAACTCAGAACTGTTGCTTGGTATCCTGAGGTGGCACATGCTCAAATACAGAATTAAAGGCAAGATTTGGAGGCATTAAAAACGAGCAGAGGTAAAGCTCACCTCCCCTCCCTTCCTAATCTCATAGAAAGATTTATTCAAGGATAATACACAATTTTTATACCAGTTCCTTAATGCATAGCCACACACCAAAACACGGACAGTGAATAATCATGCTATTTGGAACCATTCCCTCCACCCCACAATATCTGTGCACCACAAGGCATGGCGGATGGCTCCATTTCTTACCAAAGCTGTGGCTTGCTCTCTCACAGGCCTCTGAGGAACATATGCCCACTGAATGGATATTATGACATTAACATGGTTTCCTGTTTCCCAGAGGAGTAGAGCTGGCTGTCAGAAGAAACATTCCATGCACTTGGTCTCGGGAACACTAAACTGTCCTTGTGCATTGTGGGCACAGCTTAGTTAGTTTCATATGTACAGACTGCTCGGCTTAAATGAACAGATTTTATGTTATTGACCTTCACTTACCCTACCTGTAACACCTTTCCTTACCCCCGCCCCCTTCTCAGTCCTTGAATATAGCTTCTCTCTTTAACCTTTTGTTAAGAGAGATTTTAAGCTTCTCATGCTCATAATTAAGTTAACCATTATTTCTAGGAATTTCTTCACAGGCTTCTATATTTTCTTTTTAAAAAAATGATTTTCAAATATGTAAGTTGCTACAAATTAACTTATGTTGCTTTGTATATATTGTTTTCCAGAAAAAAAAAACCCTTTAGTCAACCCTATGTTCCAATTTTTGTTTCCGAAAAATGTGTGGATTATATTATAGGTCCTTGTTAACTTTACTAAGCAGATGCAGGTCTTCCTGAATTAATACAGGTGGGTGTGTTTTAAAGGTGAAGCTATGTAGAAAGCTGAGCTATTGTTACAGGAAATTTAAGCTTTCATGTTCCATGTGTTGGGGGTCCAAGGTGAAGTTCACAGTTCTGCAGCTCCAGTTAAGGGATAGCCTCTCCTGGGACAATTGAAGGTTTGTGAGACCAAAGTCAGAGGGGGGTGGGGCGGGGTAATATTTCCCTGATCTCCAGAGCAGTGGGCTTCCTTCTACGGAGCCACTCTGATTGTGAGAAGTCATCAGACCGTTCTGAGTTCTAACTATCTAAATGTGGTACAGCTCTGTCTCTTCAGGTTTCTGGATCCTTAGATAGTGATGGACACCTCCTGCATGGGGCAGGAGAGCCATGGCCAAAGGGAAGTTAGAATAAGATATCTCCCTAATGCTGATATCCTTTAATGCAGTTAGTTTCTTGTGTTGTGATGACTCCCAACCATAAAATTATTTTTGGTGCTACTTCATAACTGTAATCTTGCTATGTTATGAATTGTAATGTAAGTATCTAATATGTGGCCCCCAAATTAGTCATAATCTAGAGGCTGAGCACTGCTCATCTAGGATATGGATTGTCCAGGACTGAGCTTTTAAAATGCATGCTATCTTGGACATGAAGAAGTTACTGAGGCAACCACAGGAAATTCTGCTTTTGCCCTACAGTGGCCATTCTATCTAGGAACTCAATCACTTTTCATACCAGTCTCGCCTCTCTCTGACTTTGAGATCATTTAGATACAGTTACCATTATCTGTTCTAGGGATCTTTCTTTATCACAGGGGTTAGCCTCATTTCTAGGTGACCACAAACCCTTAGGATACCTTGAAAAGGTTATAACTGGGGCCAAACAGAATTCAGTCAATTTTAGTCAATGCAGCAATACATCAGTGATCCAACATAGGTCTCTAATTGTTGCCTACAATAGCTCAAGAAAAGAATTACACAATAGTGTTACAGTGGAGACAAGAAGAGCTACACAAGGCTACCTTCAGCAGCAGAAGAGAAACCACATGTTGCCTTCTTTGCATTCTCCTTGAAAGATGCTTTAAGAGGCCCAGGGATCTGCTGGACTCTTAGGAACCTGTAAGAGAGAAAGCCTCTGTTCCAACACACAAAACTTACATTGTCTGCCCTCTTTGCTTAGCTCAGCTTGAGAAATGGCCTTCTCAGTGATTTCTCAGTGGAATGTCCAGCCCCCTGTGGTGCTTGGACATCTTGTTTGGGACTTTAGTTATTTACAAGATGAATCTAGGATTTCCTGCTCCTCTGCCCCTGGAGAATTTAGGGCCCTGGCATGTGACGCCATTCCTACATATATGGTTAATAAACGCAATAATTCTAATAGAAAAAAGAAATGGGTTAGCTCAGATAGTTCAATCTTGGGGCAATGAGAGTTTGTCATCAGTTTTGGTCAGTCCTGTATCTTATATCCCAACCTGGTTCAAAAGGCCTGGGGCTTTGTTTTGTTTAATTCTCTATAAAGAGACTTAAAAAGAATGTTGATTATTCCAGGTTTGTTTCTTATGGTAAGAAGGCTATGATGTGGTACTTATCATGAAGAGAAGTCATGAGACAATGCTTTCTGGTCAGCACACAAAAGGGAAGCCACAGTTCTTATAGCAGGATTCAGTTCTTTTATTGAAGATCTCAGGTGTTCTGAACCTGGATGACCCCTCAGTGTCATCCTCACATTGGACTCAAGGACCTGAGTATTAATACTCCTGTATTGTCTACTTACTGTGTGCTGGCTGCCTGAGACAGGGCCTTCTGTGAATGAGAGGCAGCTGACATCAGACGTTATTCCCCTGGTAGCCGTCTCGGGGTCTAGGCTAGCAACTTGATGTCAGTGTTTGAGAGTGGGGCTTTTAGTTGTATTTCTATACATCAAAAGGAAATTAAGTTGTCTGTGGATATAATTCAAAATCCAGCATATGCATAAGACTTTTTATGTGTTTTATAGGTGAATTAATTATGGTAATCATACAGAATATTGTACTTTAAAACTTTTCACATTTGTTTGTGTGTGTGTGTATGTGTGCGTGCATGTGTGTGTGTGTGTGTGTGTGTGTGTATGTGTGTGTGTGTGTGTGTGTGTGTGTTGCATTAACCACAGCAAGAAGACAATGTGTGGGACTTGTTTCCCTTCTACTAGTAGGTCCTGGAGCTCAACCTCAGGTCATCAAGCTTAGCAGGGAACATTTTTACTCACCATGACATCTTGACACCCTAGATATTGTTTAAAGGGTTATCATGTCCTTCCCTCATAGGTTACCCTGCATAAGCTCACCACCAGATGTCCGTAGAGCTCTTCAGCACACTTTTCCTTTCAGAGACACCTTCAAGGGTCTTTGTTGAAGGGTCGTGTTGAAGCCCCCACGTTGTTCCAGTTTGCTTAACCATTCTGTGACTGTTTCCTCAAAGAATTTTAGTTAAAATACAATTTTTCAGAAATAGTTTCTTCCTTCCCTGATCTTTTTTTTTTACTGAAAAATTTATAGTTTCACCCTGCTCAAATCATTCCAGACCCTTTCTACTTCCCCACCCACCAACTCCATGGCTTTTTCCCTCTCTTTACAATCATCAGTAAGCGTCTCCAGTTTGTAGTCCACATGCTATGTGGATAGAAGTCCTGACTCATGTATCAACACCAAATGTGGGTCAGATACTCTAATAGGATTGCAGGAGATGACAAAGCTAACCTGGCTTCTGGGAACACTCTTTCTGTTGACACGTGGCTTCTGAGCCCATCCTCTAAGTGGTTTTCACACACTTAGGCCTGCTGTTATAACATGGTGTTATAACACAATGCACATGATTTTGACACTACGTCATCATACTCATCTGTTAGCCAAGTTACCCCACATCACTGTACCCTCTACTAGACTTCCTCCATTCTTTATTCTGGGGCACAGACTGGGAGTTGGCCCTTCATAAGCATTTTTAAGTGCTGCTGCTGCTGCTGTGACCACACTTTGCTCTGGGTAAGATCACAGTCTACTATCTGGGTTCTAATCTTGTTTCTGCACTTGACAAGTTATTCTCTTCCTGGGTTCCAGTTCTCCATCTGTACAGTGTAGTATCGCAACAGTATCTAAAATAGCAAAATTTAAATGAAAAAGGTTTTTAGATAGCCAGCTCTTCGTAAATGTCCCAGTGGTATCAGGAGGACGAAGCGACCTGGTCTGTGGAGTCATTTGGCTCTAAGACACTTGTGCAAATAAAATCTGCATTGCCTGGCTCTATGAGCCTGGATTTCTGAGCAAAGCACTGACCCTCGACAGCCTCATCAGTACTCCTAAACAAGGAAGTTTCTTATCTATCTGTGTTACCATGACTCGGGAGCAGATGGTGGCACCTGCCTGCCCAGCATCACCTTCCTTTCTATTCTTGTGGTGTGATCTTTTCAATTATCACCCAGTAGTGGAAGAGTCAGTCCAGCCCCAATGTCTTGACACTGGGTGATGGATAGAGACTTATAAACAAAAATGTACTTTCTCCCTGTAAGACTCTTGCTGCAGCAGTCCCTGCAGTATCTTTGACTCTGTGTACTAAAGCATGCTAGGAACAGAATGAAGAAAATAAGATATTTTGCATCTTGGACAAAGAAGCTAAGGAATTTGAGTCTTCTAAAGTTTTCATGTATGCTCCAAGAAAAGGTTTCGTCTAAGCAAACTGTTTTACCTCCTCACACTACAAAGCTGTAATTCTGAATTTGCAGTTAGTGCAATCAGTTATTATGGAAATGGTAGAGAAATAAAACATCTCTTCAGAAGCTCTATCTCATTAAGTGTCAACTGAACTCAGGAAGATAATCAGGGCTGATGACACCCTGGTGATTCTGATATAGTTAGTGCAGCTCATTTAAAACGGGTCCAGTAAATAGGTCTATCTCTGTCATACTTTTGATACATAGTCTTTCGGGCTTTTGTGATTTATAAACCTAGCCAGTCTTCTAATTCAGTTCAATCCATGGAGAAACAATCTCTCAGTCTTTACTTGTAGTTTAGTCACAAAGGTAAAGAGACACAGCCTCTGACACTGGGAAAGCTGTCCTTCAAAGCAAAGCCAGACTTATGAACAAGTGGGAAAAAACCCAACATTCAGAAAGGAAAAAAAAACACTAAACAAATAGACTCCCAGATGAAGAAAACAATGCAGGAGTTGTAGAGAATGATTTCCTGGGCAGCACCACCACCCAGCTCTTTCTTGGCAAATGAATGTTGAATAGGGAAGTAAGGGCAGAAGGGAAGGAATTTTAGGCAATAGGAAGACTACAGTCAAACACACAGAGGCCTGTTGGACCTCAGGAGAAGGGAAAATTCGAATTCATTTCATAGTCTGCAGCTCACAAGCACCAGAAAGGACTATGGTGCATCCCATCCATGGTAATCTGAAAAACTAGATGACCCAAGAATATATAACTGACACAATATGGCAGATTTATGTTTCTCATGGTGGTCATTTAGAGCTCTGGAGTTAAGAAGGTGTTTTAGTTATGTTCTTCATCATTATGATCAAAATGTCGGACAGAAACAACTGAAGGGAGGAAACAATTATTTTGGCTGTTTATTCCCAAATGAATCATCTATTGTGACAGGGATGGTGTGGCCAGGGGTCGCCCCATCTATAGAATTACAAGGGGGTGATTCTTCCCTATATAATCCAGATGTTTTCCTCTCCTGTCTCTCTCCCCCCTCTTCCTCCTTCTCCTCGTCTCTCTCTCTCTGTGCATGCTCCCTTTCTGTCTTTCTCCCTCTCTCTGTGAATTCACCAGAGAGAAGCTTCCCAATAAACCTGTCGTTAATATAATCTAAACAAATAATTGACAACAGGGCAATGGCTGCTTATAACATCTTTGCAGATCAGAGCGCAGAGTGAGAGTAGAGGCTGTGCTGTCCTGTGCTGTGCTGTGTTGTGCTGTGCTGTAATCTCCAAAGGTCTGCCCTGAGCAGTGCATGTTTTCTAGACTGACCCCATGAAAAGTCTTACACCCTCCCCAAACAATGACACTATCTGAGTACTAAATCCTCATGAGTCTAGAGGTGGGTGTGCACTTCACATTGAAACCATAGCAGACAGTTCAAGGCTGACTGGGCCAAGGAAGGATAAGACGTTAAACTAAAAGAAATACTAAAGACTAAAAGAGATTCGATAACCAAACAGGAAGCAAGATAAGGAAATTTGATTTGTGAAAGGGCAAGATTCAGTTGTGAAGTAAAGGTGAGGGCTGAAGCAACCTAATGAGAAGAAACTGAGAGAGCGGGGTAGGTGTGCAAAGGAAAGCACTACAGAGTATCAGTTCTTGGCCTCGAATAGAGTTTGATTGTAGTCCCCCAAAGGTTTGTGCGTTGAAAGTTTGGTTCTGTGCGTGGTGTTGTAAAAGTTACAGAGGTAGAACCTGGTGAGGTGAACAGGTCACTGGGACACAGTTTGTGGGATAGTGTAGCTCCTGTGGGACCTCGCTGGGTTACCACAAGAGTGCTTTGCTCTTAAAGAGCAAGACTGCCATGTCCTGCTCTCCTGCTCTCCTATATGACTATAGAATATCATTCTTGTCCCTCCCTATCTCTGCCTTGATGCTTTAGAATGATTCCGCCAATGGAACCCTGGACAGAGGACAACTTGATGGGTCAATATAATCACGTACTTTCTGCCTCCAAAATTAAATCCAATAAGCCCGTCTTCTTTAAAAAGTATAATTTTATTATAGTAATAAAAAAAAGAACTAAAACCATTAGACATGTAAACTTAAGTCTGAAAAGAAAGAAGAAATTTAGACTAAATCTATAGATTTGGGTGGTTTTTAGTTTTAAAATAAAATTTTAAATGTACTTATTTTATACATGTGACTGTTTTGTCTGCATCTATGTCATTATGCGCGTATCTGTTGCCTACCAAGGCCGAAAGGAAGCATCAGATCCCCTGGGACTGGAGTTATATGGAGGCGGTTGTGAGGTGCTATTTGAACACTGGCAATCAAGAACAAGCCTTCTGGAAGAGCAGCCAACACTCTTAACCTCTGAGCCACACCTTTAGTGCCTACATTTTAAATGAAAAAATCACTTTATTGTAATAAATTTATAAATAAAAATATCACACTGCTAAATTAAGGAATCTAGTCAAGCAAGAACTTGCCCTATCCAGACTCTACATCTCAGTGAGCCTTGGTCCAGTGAGTGTGGGCATTCTGAAGCCATGCAGCTTCACGTAGTGTTTTATACTTTTGATGCCTCAATTACACTTTTATGCAACTATTTACTACCAGAACAGAAAAAAACATGATAGAGAGAAAACTAGAAAAGCAATTAGCTTTATTCTTCACATGTCCACTGCCTGCATCACTTATTCTTTATTACCTAATAGTCCATATAGGCATGTATAAATGTGATGGGTTATATGTAACATATACATGTTACATGTTGCATATTATATGTATTGCATATTATATATTACACACTACATATTATGTTGTATTTTATATAGTGTCTATCACACATCATACACCACATATAATATATGATAAACAGTATATTATACACAATATGTATATAATTATGTATATTATTTACATATACACACATTTTAGTTATAGGCTGATATCTTCATATTAGGGGAACATACATTTCTGAGATTGTGTGCATCACTTAATAATATACATTCTAAGTCCACCTATTTTCTTAAAAATTTTGTGACTTTCTAGATTTTACAGTATCTGAAATTCTAGAAAATATAACAATCAGGCAAAACTAAAGAATGGGAGGCAGTGACTGAGGGAACAATCCAAGAGAAGAAAGAGAAGCGTCAAGCTCAGATGAGGAGCAGCCACAGTGAAGGTCATGAAAGCTGACCAGGAAGCTATGAGGATGAATGCAAGAGCTGAGAGTTGGGCTGTGAGGAGGCACTTGGTGTAATGTTATGGCTAGGTGCCAGCTAGAAGCTCTGGGTTGAGAGGAAGATACACATCTCATTGTCAGGAAACATATCTCACCAGACTACAGTCTCAGAGACATGGAAGAAACCAGAGCTGAGGAAACATGAAGATGGTAAGCAGAGGAAATGCTCAGCATCCATTTTCTGCTGACAGAGGATGGCCACTGGAGGAGAGCATTGGGTCCTTCACACAACAGCAAAACTTCAGTCTGGACAAAGTGTTAGCTTCTGTGAATTCTTTAGTTATAGAATAACATTTTGCAAAGAGTTAAAGAAAAGAACTCTGCCTCTTGTGATTATGAAATGAAGTTTGGAGTATCTATCATTGTAATACATCTGCAGAATGATGACATTACAGATTTATAATTTAGTTTATGTCCTGGGGGAACCCAACATCCAGTCCAACCAACACTTGGCATTCCTAAGGGGCCTTTCCCTGCATAGCCCACATTCTCATGTAGAAAATAAGAGCCCTTGCAAGCATCACCTAGAGTTTTCTATTTCTAAGAGCTAGAAAACCAACTCAAGCCAATGCCAAGCAGATAGAAATGCATGGAAGGACTTACATAGAGGAACAATTCTGAGCTATGCTGTCTTCTAGGCTCAGCCAGACCTGGCCTTACCAGGGGAAGGGTGCCTGGAGAATGGGTCTGCCTTTCCCATCCCATCTGTCAGTCAGTCTCTGGACCAGTTTCTTTTCAGAAGTGCTTTCTCACGAGACACTGTAGATGTCTGACAGTTCCCTGCACGAGGATGAGCCCTGTGACGTCTTCATCCTTTGCAAGACTGAAGAGACTGAGGGGTTTTCCAAGGTGCTACATCTGAAGCACAGCAAGCCCTTCAAAAGAAACCATGTTTGGGATGGTTGGGATAATAGCTCAGGCATCCGTTATGAATGAGACTTCAGTTTCCATGGAGACGAACTAAAGATCTCACACTTTTCCATGTGTCTTACCATGAGAGAAAGTGTTCTTTAGGGGGAATAAACATATGATTTCATTTGGTAAAAATGGAAGCATTTGTTTCTAAAAATCCACTAAACATTGCTAACTCCTGTTTAGTTAGTGCAGAGGAAAAAAATCACAATGCAGTTTCTTTTTTTATATTAGAAGGATCTGGTTCTGTATGTGGAAATATTAATATATAAGTTACAATCACATAAGTTACAATGTATGGTTCAGGTAAATTTTTAGAAAATCAAAGCATCTTCGTAATTAATGGAAGAACAAAAAAAAAAATCAGATCTTGTGACCTAGTAGTCTTGTGTATTAGAAATTAACACCAAAGGTAGCCATTTTCCTGACTTCAAAAACCACAAATTGGTTCTTGTAGTATAAAGTTTACCTACCCCTACCCCCAAAACCAGAAAGCAAATGAGATTAATGTCCAACTGTCCCTATTGTAGTCAATGAGACTAATGTCCAACTGTCCCTATTGTAGTCAATGAGACTAATGACCAACTGTCCCTATTGTAGTCCATCAGGCTCCATGATACTGGGACCTGCCTTGAATGTGTTATTTTCATAACTGATCTAACAGTCTTTGTGTCTCCGTGTAGCATTTGATTCAAGAATAGAAATTTTGGAGACATAGAAATGCAGTGCCACATTCCTTAAGGAATGGAAGTGTGATTACATCACATAGAATATAGAATATGCAACATCACAGTGTTGCAAAACCACTGCTGTCAGTTCCCAGCTGATAGCCAGAGAAGAAGCACAAATAGTGCAAAATTTTTACCTCTGAACTCGGAAACCACAGAATTCAGACTGGTTTATGTAGATGTACTATTCAACTGTGCCCTGAGGGAATCAGTATATCATATCATCAGATCCACTGTGCACAGCTGTGATCCTAAGCAATCTGGAAGAGTCTCTGTCACACTCAATCAGGACTACCCAAAGAAGGACACGTGAAGAATATCCGAGAGATTTTCGCCTACAATAGCTGCAGTGTGATATAAAATGTTCACAGCTCACCTTAGTTCTGTGTGTATTTTAAGAATTATAGAGCCAACTGAAAATTCACTGTTTCCAAGAACCTCTTTAATGGCTCTTAGAAATGGGAGATCAGTTGGATACTCTGTTATACGTTATGCAATAATAATAATGCAAAACTGGAATAATAATATCCAATATCATATAAATTCAAATTCCTCTCAAAACCTTCCGTTACGTCTTCCATTACTATGAACAAGGTCCTGGAATCATCTTCAGAAAAGAGAAGGGAAGAAGAAAGAAGGAATGGTGGAGGGAGGGAGGAAGAGGGGGAGGGATTCCCTAACAGTGTCCAACACTCTTGCTTCATAAGACAAAACATTCCTGGACACTGAATGTAAGCGTTTGATATGTGATGATGTGTCCTACACACTGCACCTTGTGTTCAGTGCTGAGAGCACAATGATTCCTAGTGAGATGGCCCAATTTTCCATATGTTTATTAAATATTTTATTTTCTCCTCTGCATATGGTTTGATAATAGGCACCAGCCATTTCGGGTGGGGGTTAAAAAACTTGCCTTATTAATAGCTTAAAATCATTTTTTAACCCTTTGCCTCATGTCATGAAAGGTTTTACACAATTTATACTAATATTTAATGGTGTTTCTCTTATTTCAAATGGTTGCAAAAGGTTTTATGAAAAATCTGTTAAGTGCCTTCGTTTTAGACTTATACTGTCATCATTTTTTTCAAACCGTTAAATAAAATTCACTAGCATTTTCTAGACTTGGATCTTTCTAATCCATCATTTTATTGAATCTGGGATTTGTGCCTAGAAGCTGCGAGGAAGAAGTCTACCTTGATTGTGTTTCAGTATGTCCCGGTGCCTGTCATTGGATAGTGCATCCTGAAGTGCACTTTAGAAGGCAGATAAATGAATGCCAAGGGAATGTTAAGACAGCACAGACAGAGCTGGAGCCCTGTCTGCTTTCTCTGAGAAGTCTGACCTAATATTTGATAAGCACAAGCTCCCTTCATGTCAGAAACTACTTACTCATAGCAGGAGTAGAAAGAGTGGCTTCCCATCAGGTCAAAAACTGGATGAAATGTTTCTTTGGGACCTTCTTTAAAAAAGCAAGCAAGCAAGCAAGCAAGCAAGCAAAGATAACGGTTAGAGATGCAAGGCAATTATTGTAAGGCTCAAAGACTATTCTAAAGAGTTTTCAAAATACTCACTCATAGCCGGGCAGTGGTAGTGCACGCCTTTAATCCCAGTACTTGGGAGGCAGAGGCAGGAGGATTTCTCAGTTCCGGGCCAGCCTGGTCTACAGAGTGAGTTCCAGGACAGCCAGGGCTACACAGAGAAACCCTGTCTCAAAAAAAAAAAAAAAAAGAAAGAAAGAAACAAAATACTCACTCATGAAGAATTCTAGAATGTAGAGTCACAAAGGTAATTTATCTTGCCCCAATAATAGACTAGGTTTTAGAAACTTTTGTTGAGCGTATTAAGAATATGAAAAATATCCCAGAAGCTAAGCCAGTGCCAGCTCAGCTGAAATGTCATTAGTTGAAAGGAGTAATTCCTAATGCCCTAAGCTGCAGATTCATTAGGCTTTGGAAGGAATTATGAATTTCCTTTTCCATTATCTTGAATAAGGTTTTGACGAAGATATCACTGAAAAAGCAATAGTGTAGGACAGCATTAAAGTGGATGTTAAGTCGTTGCAAAGGAAGAAGTCAATTCTGAAAGAGAGTCTACCCAAGATTCAACAAAGCTCCCTGGTATCTTTACACGACTGCACGAACCTGTTCCCAGCTGCTGTTCTAGGATGGGCACATGAGCCTTTTTCCCAGCTGCTGTTCTGTCTAGGTGAACATGCCTTCATTTAATACCTTGCTATAAAACTCTGTTCTTGACTGCTCTTGCAGTTTCAAATGTGTGTTTCTCAATTTTTAAAAGCATCTTCTTCAGAAACTTTGCTGTACATGATGGTTATTTTAATCCCCCAAATAA
>JADRCD010218984.1:37919-50159 GCA_019843815.1 Montemys delectorum
GAGAGAGAGAGAGAGAGAGAGAGAGAGAGAGAGAGAGAGAGAGAGGCTCAGCTTTGCATATTGTTCATGAATTCTCTCTAGAAAAGTCAAGTGCTTGCTGACAGGTGCCTGATACAGCTGTCTCCTGAGAGCCTTTTCCAGGGTCTGACTAATACAGAAGTAGAGGCTCACAGCCATCCATTGGACTGAGCACAGGGTCCCCAATGAAAGAGCTAGATAAAGGACCGAAGGAGCTGAAGGGTTTGCAGCCCCTTAGGACGAAGAACATTATGAACTAACTAGTATCCTCAGAGCTCCCAGGGACTCAACCACCAACCAAAGAGCACACATGGTGGGACTCATGGCTCCAGCAGCATATGTATAGTAGAGGATGGCTAAGATGGTCCTCAATGGGAGGAGAGGCCCTTGGTCCTGTGAAAGTTTATGCCCCAGTGTAGGGGAATGCCAGGGCCAGGATGCGGGAGAGGGTGGGGTGGTGAGCAGGGGGAGGGGGAAGGGAACAGGCTTTTTTTCTCTCAGAGGGGAAACAGGGAGAGGAGATATCATTTGAAATGTAAATAAAGAAAATATCTTATTAAAAATAAAAAAAAAGTCATCATGAAAGAAATTCTGTCTGTAAGTGCTATGACAGAAGTTAGTGTTGGGGGCTGTAAGAATGGGCACTGTGTTCCCCCTTCTAAGAAGGAATGAAGTATCCACACTGTGGTCTTCCTTCTTCTTGAGTTTCTTGTGGTTTGTGGATTGTACTTTGTGTATTCTGAACTTTTGGGCTAATATCCAGTTATCAGAGAATGCATACCATGTGTGTTCTTTTGTGATTGAGTTACCTCACTCAGGATGATATTCTCCAGATCCACCCATTTCCCCAAGAATTTCATTAATTCATTGTTTTTAATAGCTGAGTAGTACTCCATTGTGTAGATGTACCACATTTTCTGTATCCATTCCTCTGTTGAGGGACATCTGGGTTGTTTCCATTTTCTGGTTATTATAAATAAGGCTGCTATGAACATGGTGGAGCATGTGTCCTTATTACATGTTGGAGCATCTTTTGGGTATATGCCCAGGGGTGGTATAGCTGGGTCCTCCGGTAGAACTATGTCCAATTTCCACAGGAACTGCCAAACTGATTTCCAGAGTGGTTGTACCAGCTTGCAATTCCACCAACAATGAAGGAATGTTCCTCTTTCTCCACAACCTCGCCAGCATCTGCTGTCACCTGAGCTTTTTATCCTAGCCATTCTGACTGGTGTGAGGTAGAATCTCAGGGGAACAAAATATCCATGGAAGGAGTTGCAGAGTCTGACTATGGAGCAGAGACTGAAGGAAGGACAATCCAGAGACAGCTCCATCTGGGAATCCTTCCCATATTCAATCATCAAATCCAGACACTATTGTGGATGCCAGCAAGTGCTGGCTGACAGTAGCCTGATACAGCTGTCTCCTGAGAGGCTCTGACAGTACCAGACAGAAGTAAAGGCTCACAGCCATCCATTGGACTGAATACAGGGTCCCTAATGAAGGAACTAGAGAAAAGACCCAAGGAGCTGAAGGGTTTGCAGCCCCTTAGGACAAACAACAATATGAACTACCTAGTACCCTCAGAGCTCCCAGGGACTAAACCACCAACCAAAGAGTACACATGGAAGGACTAATGGCTCCAGCAGCATGTGTATAGTAGAGGATGACCTAGTGAGTCATCAATGGGAGAAGAGGCCCTTGGCTCTGTGAAGATTCTATGCCCCAGTGTAAGGGAATGCCAGGGCCAGTAAGCAGGAGAGGGTGGGGTGGTGAGCAGGGGGAGGTGGGGGGGAACAGGGGTTTGCTTTTGTTTTTGTTTATTTTATTTTATTTTATTTGGAGGGAAACCTGGGAAAGGAGATATTGCATGACATCTAAATAAAGAAAACATCTAATAAAAAATATAAATTCGCAAACACACACTCATGACTTTGAGATTTTAGTATGAATACTTTGGCATAAAGTGCGTTATGCCAATGTGTCACTATTCAGGGGACTGTTTGATAGCTAACTATGTACTTTGAACCAAATACGTCTAATATTGTTTAGCTAATTGTAGTTTTAACTTTTATCTGTCTCAATATCTCATACTCTCTATGGAATGTGATGAAACCGGGAAAGCATTCTTTTCAAAGTTATCATTATTTCTCATTCTGGTTTACAGAGTAAGCATAAATTATGCCGATAATAATTAAAATCTTGCCGATAATAGCAAATTAAAAAAAAAAAAAAAGGACACTATATACCCATGTGGGATTCCTAGGGAAATGAGAAGCGCTGTTGTTCTTGGAAAAGAACAAGTTGCTAGTGTGGTCGAGGGGAAAAGTGGGAGTATTTGAGACCCTTTGATAGGAACAAGCAGGGAGTTTCCGAGAGTAGCAGAGAGCCAGCGAACATGGATATTTACGGGAATGCTGAGGACACATGGGCAGGCACTTAGGGACAAATATCACTTATAGGACTTAAAGACCAGGTCCCTCCAGAGCACCACTCCAAGCCCATCGTTCAGAGCTCGCTCCCAAGCCATCTGTGGCTATTGCCTACATTTTTATCTTGGGACAATTCCAGAGTATTATAGGAGTATTCACTTTTCTCTCAGCTTCTGAGATTCAAAGTTATTTGAGAACAAGGACTTCACATTTTTCTTGTTCTTTCTTTCTTTTTTTTTTTAACCACAATGGTTTACTCAGAGAAGCCAAATCAGTGCTTGCTTAAATAATAACATATTCTACCATGTTTTTCCTTATTCTATCTTACTTCAATGCCTGCATAAATATTTCTACTTAAAAATAAAAGTGTGTTTATTTAATAGTAACAGTCTCTTAAGAAGAGCCCACTTTGAAAGAATTAACACATAGAAAGGTTGCAAATATCAGTTTTCTTTTTATTAATAGTCAATGGCAGAGAGTACCACAGTCCTCAGAGATGCGCCAAGATGGGAACCTTAGAAACTTGACAGTAGGCAAAAGACTAGGTTGACATGAATCCATAGAGAGAGTTAAATGGCTGGCTAGGGTTTTCACAGATTTCTTTTGACAGGTTTCCATCACTGAGGTGGCATACTGTGGACACTCAGACTTAAAGGAAGAAGGATTGATTTGGGCTCATGGTTTCAGAGGCCCAGAGTAACTTACGTTTGAGCCATGTGGCAACTTAGTACACCACACGTAAGAAATTTCACACCTCATTAAGGACGAGAAACAAACAAAAATTCAAGATGCCACACCCTTTTCAAGGGCATACCCTGGTAAACTAACTTGTTCCCATCAGTTTCTACCTCCTGAAGGTTCTGCCACCTCCCGATACTGTCACAGGATGGGGACCAAGCCTTCCATATGGGGACCTCTGAGGGTCACTCCAGCACTAGTTGTACATTTTCTAAGGATGAACGTTTTGAAGCACTTCTGTAGGTTGGTGACAAAGACTAGGACAGTCAGTCCTCATCCTATCGGAGACCGGAAGCAGAGTGCAAGGCTTAGAATTCCCCCCAAGAGCCCTCTGACATATCCTCCAAACTGACAGAGCCGGGAAGTCAACCCCAGTCTCAGCCTCCGTCCCAGGCAGAACGTGGAACAGACTTGCCATGGCTAAAGAACCACACTCTTCTACCAACTGAGGGTTAGCTACAGGAAACCAATCAAGGGATCTGCTGAACACAGGCAAAGGTGGAGCAGAGAGGCAGATGCTTGAATCCCAGGGGCTGTGCTCCTGGGTGTGTCTAAGTGTTCCAAAGAACTTTCTGTGGGCAGCTTAGATGCATACTCGCTTAATCCTAAAATAAGACCATATTAGTCATTGTAACCCCCCTGTAGAAGCTCAGTAGGAGCTGCTGTGGCTCCTCTGACTCATAGGCTCATGCATGTTTTAGCTAATTTACAAACAATATTTCTTGTTTTCCTCAGGAGCACAGGGTCACTTCCATCATTTTGAAGAAAATCCGTGCCTCAAACCCATGTTTAAATATTCATAATTTGTCTCTCAATGATTCTTTCATATAAAGGATGCTCCATATAAAGAGTAGCTGGTTCACCCAGCCCACTCTCCGAGACTAACCACATGACAGCACATACTCTAGTCTGCTGGAGGATTACGACATCCTCACGCAGAATATTAAGAGTGTGTGTTTGAGGGTCAAGACTGAATAACTCCACTAACTTCCACTGCCTCATCAAGGACTCCTTCTGGTGAAACTGACATATTTAACTCCTAGGGCATGGAAGTTTGGGGACAGTAATTTTCAGTGTATTTTGTGTCACTGTCTATTCGTGTTATGTCATTGATGCAAATGATAATGCAGTAAAAACAAGCCAAAGGATGCTAATATTATTATTAAAATAATTTTGACTATTTTGTTCCTCTGAAAGCATATCAAGGACCCCCAGCAGATGTTGCTGCTCTAAACATCCTTTTTGTGCCCTTGAAATTTTTGGATCAAATCTATAAAAATTTAGGTGCCTGACAGTATTAACTGATTGTTATGTATGCTCCACTAAAGTCTACAGAGCTAGTGTTTCTGCCTGGCCTGCTTAAGGGAAGAGAATGGATTCAGACTGAAACTCATTCACAATTCTGTCTTGTTGGAGAGATAGATGGTAATTTCTCTTCAATTTTCTGTGCTTCTCCCAACTTAGATATCTCGATTTGATAGATTGTTGATGTAAACTCCAAACCAACTTCTCATACCTGTCCCAACAGATTTGTGAATTTAGAAAGGAGAGAGAGGCAAGAACATGTGTTCTAAGAAAATATTTCTGTTCTCGTGACTTACTATACTGACACCAGCCTTCAGCAGGACTGCAATTCTATTTCTTTTAAAATGTGATTTTATCCATACTTTCACTGTGACAAAATTCTACCGCAGCTATACTTAGTTTGTAATCACAGGGATGGGAGGAAACGGGAGAGAGTGCCTGCTTAATTCACCCGATTACAGGAATATTAACATAAAAATCCTTCAAACCAAAGTTATAGCAAAACACTCTCAGAAGGATAAGATTCTTTAGTCTTAGGGATTTCATACTATAGTGAATGGCATTATGATTAGTGGTAAACTTAATAAAAATAAGATTTACACTGGTCTCAAATTAAAGGTGCCTTGTCACCAAGGGACTTCAAGGATGCAGACAGCATGATGCAGAATAGTTACATGACAGAATTAGTCACATGTCAGAAGTTCCCCCAAAGCTTGAGGCGGTTGGCAAACACCTTCTGAGGGCATGTTGTCAGTCTCTAACATCTAACATCCCATCTGGAACATGTCTAAACATTCAAGAGGGCTGTCCGTTTCTCTCTAAAACCTGGTGACCACCTGTAACTTCCTCCCTCAAGAAAGATTGCCTTCAAAGGGCAAATCGTTTTTCCTAAAAGGAACTGTCTGTCTCCTGAAAACGCATCCGCCAGTACTTTTAACTGGTCCTAATAATGCTTAATATTTAGCACTAGTGTTTTAAATGTGTTGTGTCAGAGTCAACATTCATTAAGCCAATACAAGCCTAGATGCTTGTAAAATTAAAACATCTATTTTCGTGTCTATAAAAATGACAGTTGAAATTGAAATAAAATCTTTTGGGGCTCTTTTCCTTCTGTTGGTTTGGCTTGTCCAATTTGATATGATGGGTTATGGCTTATCTTATGGTATTTTATTGTGTTGTGCTTTACTGCTATTTCTTAGAAGCCTGTTCTTATCTAATGAGAGACAGAAGGAAATTGGATCTGTGGAGAGGAGGGGAGGGAAGAGAAGGAGAGGGTAGGGGATAAAAGGGGAGGAGAGGAAGAACTGGGAGGAGCAGAGGGATATAATGCTCAAATTATATTGTATGAGAAAAGGATCTGTGTTTAATAAGGGGGAAAGGAATTACCACTCTTTGGAAAAAAATAGACTTCCCTAGGGAAGGGTACTCCAGTTCCTTATCCAGTACCAAACTGTCAGCCGTGAAAGCATACATGTAACCTTATCAGACAGGGCAGAGTGTGTGTGTGTGTGTGTGTGTGTGTGTGTGTGTGTGTGTGTGTGTGTGTGTGAGAGAGAGAGAGAGAGAGAGAGAGAGAGAGAGAGAGAGAGAGAGAGCAGAGTGTGTGTGTGTGTGTGTATGTGTGAGATAGATAGATAGATAGAGAAGGAAAAGATGTCATAAATTTGACAGCAAAGAGGGCATATGGGTGGTAGAGGGAGAAAAGGAACGTGGAGAAATGATGTAATTATAATATCAGAAACAAAAGAAACTAAAAAGGAAAAGTAATAAAAGTAAAATAAAGAAGAGAAATTGTAATGAAGTACCTAAGGAAAAATTTCATTACCAATAACAGAGTCTTGTATAATTGTCTTAGTTAGGTTTTGTATTGCTTGAAAGAGTCACCAGGACCACAGAAAATCTTATAAAGGAAAACGTGTAATTGGGGCTGGCTTACAGGTTCGGAGATTTATTCTATTACCATCATGGCAGGAAGCGTGGCAGCACACAGGTAGACATGACACTGGAGAGGGAACTGAGAGTTCTACACCTTCATCCCAAGACAGCAGAAGGAGACTGCGTAGGAGACCTCAAATCTCACTCTCACAGTCACACACTTCCTCTAACAAGTCCACACCTCCTACAAGGCCACACTTCCTAATAGTGCCACTCCCTGGGGGACAAACCATTCAAATCTATGAGCCTTTGGGGACCTTTCCTATTTAAACCATTACCATTTACTTTTGAATCAGTTATTGGAGAAAAAAAATTCACTTTGTGCAATTTCTATGGATCTTCAAGAAAGTGCATGTTGAATAAATGAGCCTTGTCATCTTAATTTAAAAGGAGAGCTTTTTAATTTAAATGTATGTCTTTAAATTCAGTTAACGTCCTTAACTCCAGTACACTGAAGTTTTAAACAAATCATATGAGAAAACTATTTTTACCCATATTTTAAAGAGCTTAAAATTTCTGTAAATGGGGCTGGAAAGATCACTCAGTGTTTAAGAGCACTTGTTGTTCTTACAGAGAATCCCAGTTCAGTTTCTGGCACCCATGTGGTGTCTCACAGCATCCTTAACTCCAATTCCAGGGGAATTAGCAGCCTCTTCTAACCTTTGTGTATTAGACACGAGGTACACATACATACATGCAGGCAATCCAACTGATGTACATAAAATGAAATAAATAAATGAGTTATAAATTGATTTTACATAATTCAACATTTAATTTATTTATACATCTTATATGATTTATATATGTATACATTATGAATAAATTATAAATCTAACAATGATTTATAATTGCTACATGGTAGAAAAGAGTAATCATTAAACATGGAAGGGTAAAGCCTCCTTTTCCATGCCAGTCTGAGAGTGTCAAAAGAGCAGAAATGTCTAATGTTAGCATTACTTAAATGGTTTTATTCACAGAATAGACATTTGTTAAAGACATTTTTCATTTGCTAGATATTTGTGTTTAAAATAAAATCACACAAGTTGATGTGGGTCCTGATTGTCCACTGATTCAGGCAAGTAGTATTAGTGAGGCCCTCCTGTAGATAGGATACGATTTCAGGCACAAGAGTATTCTGAAAAGCAAAGGAGACATGGTCCCTACTCTCCTGGAGTTCACAGTGGTGAGAGGAAGAACAACACATGGTGGAAATGAATCAATAAAGACCACTCAGACAGTGGCTTGGCTCTGTCGAGAAAATATATTCAGAGAATGGGAGAAGGCTATAGACATATATCTCAAGAAGTAAAATTTGACCTCAGACCTAAAGGAGAAGGTGAAGGACAACATTCAAAGAACCAGGGTAGAAACTTCCAAGCAGAGGCAGCAGCTCCGGGTGCCAAGACCGTTCAAGGGAATTGTTGAAGAAGATCCAGCTTCTAAGGCAGGAGATAGGAAGCAGTTAAGAGTACTGAATACTCTTTCAAGGGACCCTGGTTTGATTCCCAGCAGCCATATGGTGCCAAAATTCATCTGAAAATCCAGGTCCAGGATTTCTGATGCCCTTTCCTGGCCTGTAAAGTTAGTTCACATATGTGACATACTGACATACATGTACAAAAAAAACCCCACCGTACAACAAAACAAAAACAACAAAGCAAAAAAGGCAAGCCAGGCAGTGGTGGTACACACCTTTAATCTCAGCACTTGGGAAGCAAAGGCAGGTTTGGGACTACTCTGGTTTTCAGAGTTCCAGAACACCCAAGGCTACATTTAGAAACCATAGCCCCTCCCACCAAATAAATAAAGTAAAAGATTAACTTCACCCGATGACCTACTTTCTCCCAACCTAGAAACTGACCACCAGCCCAGAGACTGGCTTCAGGGCTTCAGATGGCCTACAGCAACTTAATACTTAAGTGTGGTATTTCATCTATGCTACAATTTCAAAATGTTTGCATTTTCTGAAAGCATTAGCAGGATATCAATCATTATATTTTGAATGAAGAGGCTTGAAAAAGCAGTGACAGGCAGAGAGGGACAAAGGAACCATGATCTCATCGCAGTGCGACAGCTTGCTCCAGTCACTCTTAGCTTAAACTGGCAGCTGCTGCTGTCTTTGGTGTTGGTAGATGACTGGTAACAGTTTCCTGTAGATACAGAGTAAGACACTCAGTGCATTTAGAAAGGCTGGCGTCTAGGAGACAGGTGCCCAGCATTGACAGTAAATAGAGAGTCTCCACATTGTTGGCAGAACGCCCCAAGCTCTCAGGGCACTCATCATCATGGGCATTTATTTTATGCCTCAAGTCAAAGGACAAAATATATCAGGTTTAAAAGACATAGTGGGGATGGACGTAGAACAGAAGGAAGGAGTAACTTGTACAGAATAGTTTTGAGTGTTGTTTTGATTTCCTTAAAAGGATTATCTGGTAAATGATTAAAACTGGACATACTTCAGTGTGACTGATATATGTGGTACCTAAGAAATTTTAAATAGATGATCCATTCACACAGCATGTAAATAAAAACAATATAAACAGACGTATTAAGACATTTCCACACCATTACATCCCTCATTCCCACTAGGATAGATTCCTATTAGGTTTGGATTTTGGAGGGGTATCTTTTTTATCTTTTAGTATGTTACACAACAAGAGTACATACTTTTATATTTATTTGTTCTATGTACTTAAGTGTTTTACCTGCACATATGTAGGTACGCTGTGTGTGTGTGCCTGGTGTGTCCATGGAGGTCAGTAGAGGACATCAGATGCCCTGGAACTGAAAACACCATGACATACGACTATGAGCTGTCATGTGGATACCAAACCTAGCCCCACTGCAAGAGCAAAAAGTGCTCGTAAGCACCGAGCCATCACTCCAATCCCAGAAGCACATACTCTTCTATAAATCTATGTTCTTGTATATTGAAGGCGTAGTGCTATCTATGAAGTTCTTCCATCGACAATTTGAGTGCCTCTTTACGGCTCTCAGAGCACAGAAATGCCTGTAAAAACAAGCCTCTATAAATAAATATCTATTCTAATTGTAAGATTTTGGTATGCAGACTGTGCAGTTGTAAGGTTCTATAGTGCATCCTTTTGTACTGGAACAATAATTATATCTGGAAGATAAGTTTTCCAGAGTGGAACTTTTGTATAAACTAAAAATTATCTATTTGCTATTGGGGTAGTCACATTGGGGTGTGGTGGGCTAGGATGGCCACAATTGGCAATAATGCCTGGCAATGCCTGCCTGTCTGATGGTTACACTCTCCATGCCTGGCAATGCCTACCTGTCTGATGATTACATTCTCCATGCCTGGCAATGCCTACCCTCTCTCATGAGCACATCTTCCTTTCAAAGTTTTCAGTTGACCAAAATGACTCAATGCGTGTTTATTTTGCAATTCTTAGATCCTGATTGATATGAAGCATCTTTTTTGTATATTTCAATGGAATTTGTAATTTATTTCTATTCCATTTACATTCCTTTATTTTTATTATGGCGGTTTACTCCCATAGTAATTTTTATTAGGGGGATTAGCTTTCTGTGATTATAAATAACATATTTCTCGCAGTTTTCATGAATTACCTTTTGACTTTTTACCTATAGAACATTTTTCCTCGTTGTCTTGCTTTTCTTTGGTAGGAGGACTCTTTATTGTAGTGTTAATCAGCTTTATATGACTTGTGAATTTCCTTCTAAAATTTGAAGGCTTCTATTTAATTTGACTTTTATTTGTCTGGAGACAGGATACTACTCTATATTCCAAGCTGGTCTCTTGTCTGAGACTTGTGAGTGTTGTGGTTACTTGCTTATTCTCACACAGCTGGCATAAAATGTAAATTTTCCATCCATCTGCAGTTATCCTCTGTACCAAGGGAGGTGTCTTTGTATACGTGTTTGTTTCCTAGAAGGCTGACTGCCATTCCCACACAATTTTTGGAAGGCTTTATTTTGCTTCTCCTGATTACACTTTCCATCTTCATTACATGCCACATATACTTGAATCTATTCATGCAGAGATACCACACTGTTTTAATTATTGAGACTTAAAAATAAGTTTTGCATCAAATCACTCTGGTTCCTTTGAATAATTCTACATAATATAAATGTATCTGCTGTGAAGAGAAATAGAGCTGATTGCCCAAAGCCAAATGCATGGTTTCTGAGGTCAGAGTCCCACAGGGTCCACGAAAACAACTGTCCCCTCCCATTTACATTCTCTGCAAAGCCACGCCCCACTTCAGCCCACAGGTCTCATCATTAACACTGATGTTTGTGGGAATGGTCAGCTTCTTTCCTTGTCCTTCCACTGGGCTTTCCAGGGCCTTCCAGACTCCCAGATATGAGGAGCACTTTATCTGCATCCCAGACTACTGATCCAAATCCTAAAAGTTTTTCTAGAGATAGATAATCATTAACTTTTTATAGAGTCAATATAGAAATACATGCACCCAAAAGTATATGTAAGCCAATTAAACAAACAAACAAAAACCAATGAGGGGGAAAGGAGCATTTTTGAGGCTTTTAAGTTAGTTTCTTGGCTTCCAGAAAAGCATTGAATACCTGTCTCCTGGGTAGCTTCAGCCCAGGGTCATTCCACCTTGAGGCCGGGGGGTGGGGTGGGGGGGACAGATGACTTCCTGATAGAATAGAGGAGATCAACACCCTCAACAGAAAGCTCTAAGAGCTGGAGTATGGGGGAGAGTCTGTGAAATGCTGCTTGCTGGAAGTGACATGGCTCTCACACTCATGGACTCATGGCAGCTGTGGTTACCTACCCAGGATTGTGCAGCATCAAGCCATTTAAAACCTAGCATAGACAGGAGTGGAGCTCTCCAGGCTACACCCTTTACTGAAGAGCTGTTGGCAAATTGATAGCCTCTGGAGACAGAATAATTCTGGGGACGTGGTAGGTTTCTCATAGTCAGATTCATGCTCCCACATTCATGCACATATGGATGGCACTAAGACTTGAAGTGGGGAGCAGGGCATGTTTGGTAGGAAATGGGGGCGTTAAATGAAGTTTTGTAAGATTGTATTTCATTGCAAACATGAATTAAATTATTAAGAATATAGCAAAAGTTTAAAAAAAAAAAACATAAAGGAGGGAGAAGGGGAGAACAAGAAGTGAAGGAAGGACCAGAGAACTTGAACGAAGAATAGTGGATCCAGAACTAACGTTGGAGTCACTGTTGAGAACATTTAACATTGACGTTGTTGTTGTTGGCTCTAAAGGAGATAAGCCTACACTATAGGTCAAACAAATTGAGACTCCATGTAGCTCCTATCATTGGAAGCCTAGCTTCTCCATCCTCAGCCTTCCATAATGGAGTCTCCCTCTCTTCACCATTTCCAGTTAACAGCTGTCCTGAAGTGGTGATCCAAAGTTTGAAACTGACCAGGGTGTTTGGGACAGAAGATACAAATAAAGAGCCCACTGTTATGCCATGGTGTTAGTCAATACTGGCATATCTCCAGTATTGACTCCAAGGATCATGCCTATCTCCATTTACGTCACTCAACATACACAGAGGTGGGCCAGCATTGGGAAACAGGCTCAGGAAACAGGGAAGATGAGTGACAGGGTGTAGAGGGACTCAGTGTGGAACACGGGGTTCCTGCCCTCCCAAAAGGTCCAGGGCTCTCTTGTCTCTCCTATCAAGGCCCTGCTCTTACCAGACTGGCTCCCCACTCTCTCCCTGTTCTGCTGTCTGTCTGGACCAGCCCACTCTGCTCTCAGCACCCTCAGCCCCGAGGAAACCATCTTAACACCGGAGCCATATGCTTCTCCTGCACCTGT
>JADRCD010218984.1:50169-67425 GCA_019843815.1 Montemys delectorum
GAGGAAACCATCTTAACACCGGAGCCATATGCTTCTCCTGCACCTGTGCACACACCTGCCTTCTGACATGCACTTGCCTCGTGCTGCTGTCTCACACATACATGCTTTGAGTCCTTCTTTAGTTCACTCACCTCACATACCCACACTCTCCTCCTTTCACACACATGTGCACTTGCATCCACTTCCCCCTCACACTCGGGTCCACAGTCATCCTCATTCGTGCTGCCTCTCACAGTCTCACCCCACATGATGTCCGTGCTTACACTTGCACTTGTCCTGCACACACTCTCCTTGCTGTCATTCATCCAGTCCCTGTTACTCCACACTCAATCAGTCACTCATCCAACCTTCATGCCCATCCTCTTCGAAGTTTTTCCTTCTTTCTACAGAACCAAAGAATCCCATGCTAATCATACAGCACATAGCGAATCCATGTGCTTGGAGTGAATGAAGGCCCTGTAGCTGAAGCCAAGTCTACAGGGATTCGCTATGTGCTGTATGATTAGAGTCTACCTGCAGAGAGACCGACAGAATCAGCTAGCCTGAAATTAACCAAGAAGCTCTAAGGAAAGGATAAGAGTAGAGAAGAGAAGAGAAACCCCACTAAGATGCTGAGAGGCCATAGAATTAAAACGGCCCTCAACTCTCTTCTGTAGCTACAAGTTCCTCCATGCGTACCCACATGGAGATGGATGAGGTATCAACACGGCTCTCATCCCCATAATTTATGTCTTTGTTCTAAGTCTGCCATCTAACAATACCTTCCCCTATCCTTATTAGATCACCCGTTAGCATATATTGTAGATTCACAAGGTAAAACCCTTATTCTTTTCCCATTGGAAGCCCAGGGAGTGGCAAAAGGTGGTACTCATCTGCTGGTTGAGGTATGGGACAGTAGACGGTAGCATTCTCAACCCAAGGACACAGAAAGTTGAAATGTGCTCTGGGTAAAGGATCAAGGATTCTGGTGTGGGTCCCCTATGCTAGCTCCTGCCTTTTTGTCTTTTGACAGCTTCCTCCTAAGCATACTGCCTGCATGTCCCTCCTCTCATCTCCTTTGTCATTTCACAAATTTTGCTTGTTAGCAATTCCTTAATGACAAGGGGTCCTCTGAGTGGCACCTAGGTATCGACAGCTTGGCCCTGTGCACACAGGCATGTGTTATGGAGCCCCCAGCACTGAGGGATGAGATCAGCCTCCTTATATCTATCTTTATTCTTCTGTAATAAATTGTGGCTGGAACCTTGCCTAGTAGCACACAATGAATCTATAAGAAGAAAAATGGCCTCATATGAGGCTTTCATTTGTCTTTGTAAAATGACATATTTCAGCTGTCTGAAGGCATAGAGCTTTGTTCAAAATATCAAAATAACCCAGTGCTCCGAAGTCTCACTTCATGTTCATCAAACTGTCGGTGGAAGCACAGTCACAGGAAGGACGGCAGTTCAGCCGAATCCCAGGGACCCTAAAGACCATCAGTACCTCCAGGTGTGCTGCTGTCTGCTCCATGAGTTTCATTCTCCAGGAATGTAAAATATGTCTGAAGAGTGCCCTCTCCCTCAAGTGGATGAAGTCCCTGCATTGTAATTATGAAGGAACCCACTCAGTAAGGAGTCCCAAAGGCTATGCCAGATGCGCCACTGTGTATAGATTATTTCCTGTCTTCGTTGATTTCACCTTGCCTTCAATTTATACATAAATATACACTATCTATCCAAAAAGCTTGGAGGCTTCTGAGCAAACCTCTGATGAGCACACCACAAGCCTGATGGATCACCTGCCTCACTCATCCCAAGTTCAGAGGTAGGTGATGTATTCTGTGCTGAAGCTGAGTGGGATTCCCAGGCGACACTTGCTTACGGTGGAGAGGAGCCCCGCTAACCTGCAGATGTGGGAACATCCATGCTGATATCAAGGCCACGGGACTTGAAATAAGAAGAAAATAAGAAATGAATGGGAAGAAAACACGTAACAAAAACCATGGAGCAGTGTGGCTGACCCAGGAAGCAGAAGTCTGTGCCTGGATTCCCACTGTGCACACACGTGCACTGTGTTCTGAGGAACATGCTGTGCGTCTGGATTATTTAGCCTATGTTTACTGTAGGCTTCTGTGTTTTCATATGTGAGTTCAAGCAGAAATGGACACATGAAGCTCTAGGCTTATTTTTAGCATTAGTTACTAAACTCTATGGTTACCTGGTAGCCTTACCCCAAGTACCTGAATTATACTGCTTGTGTAGTTTCTCAACTCCAGATGGGGTTAATGTACTTGTTCACTGTGGTATGTAGCTACCCCCCACCCACCTTTTAGGAGTTTTTATGGGAGAGGTAAAGAAATATCAGTTTATAAATTAATTATTTTTACTTGCATCAAACATGAAAATTGACCTTTTAAAGAAAAATTGGGTAAAAAAATAAGCTAAGGCATTATCTAATTAAGTACTGAGAAGTCCCAATTTAAATGCCTAGATTTAAAAATCATCCTGAATCTTGTTCCTCATGTCAGAGCTGAAGACTCAAGAGCCATTTTATGATAAAGAGAAGGGGAAGGCTCAGAAACATTGAGGACCCCAGTGTAGCACATCTTCATAATGGATGGCATCACACTCAAAGCTTAGCATCAATGCCTCAGGCAAAAGTGTCCAATTCCTCAGGATTGAAGAGTTTTAGTTTACTTTGGCAAAATGGTCTTAAATCCTTTGTTGTCCTATGCTTTTTCTATCGAGAACAAGTATGTACCATGAGCAAAAATCTCACCATCTTCCCAAATAGAACACTTAAAATGGTACCTGGCTCTGCCTGTTCCTGGGGCCATTACTAGAACAGACCCATGCCTACTCCAGACTTGATGTCTTTGACTGCAAGTGTGAATAAGTTATTCTTAACCACATAAAAACTTCTGTATTTGTTCTTAATGTGAAATTTCATGCACTAATCCCTTCTGCGTCCCCCTTGCATTCTGGAGGCAAACACTGCCACCAATATCCTTCCTCCTATCCTTTACTCTGATCATACAAACTTCATAAATAAGTATAGGGTTTTTCTTTATAACAAAGCAAATATCATTACACAGAGAGATACACCCAGACACACACACACACACACACACACACACACACACACACACACACACACACCCGAGAGAGAGAGAGAGAGAGAGAGAGAGAGAGAGAGAGAGAGAGAGAGAGAGAGAGAGAGAAACCAATTTGCAGTCAGAGCCTCTTTATTCAATAGATTGTTGTTTTAAGGGTCAAATAAGATGAATAAGAACTTGGTGCTAGGTAAACACCATACTTCCAGGCAGATAACACCACCAGGCATTTTGGAATTTGGTTAATCTCCTTAGCATCAGGAGGTGGAGTGAAGAAATGAGTAGCAGAATGAGTTGGTGGGACACCGATGAACTTAGGGACTGTGTTCTATAGAGTAGAGTTGTCCCAGACACTTGTTCAGGACCCGGTATAAATTGTTGGAAGGTTCTTAGTGGGACCCAGAGACTGCACAAGACCACTGCGTACTCAGTTGCCCGTAGAAATATGTAGATTGTCTTGTCAGAGTGGTTAGTCATAAACAGGGGATGAGAAAGGAGAGATCAGGTGACCCAAAGCATAAATCAGTGCATTTTAAAACAAAACAAAGAGGGGTAGGGAGATGACTCCTTATAGGAGCCCAACACCCTGAATTTGGTCCAGGAAGCCCACATGATGGGAAGGAGAGAACCGACTCCCATATGTCAGGTTATTTTCTGACTTGCATATAACTTCCCATTGAACACATGTGCACACAGACACACAGAGAGTAAATAAGTAAATGTAGTAAGAGAAACACGTAAAGCACAAAGAAGACCACAGACTGTGCCCATTCATTTAAGCAGTGTGAGGGTGAAAATAAGTAAGGATGTGTGGGAAAATAGGGAGTTTTTTTTCTCTAAGAGATTTGAAATTACATTTGAAGAAGCAATGAAAAAAGTTGCCAACACACTGAAGGCCGGCAGCGGGGAGCCCTGCATTCACGAGCCACGGGGGCTCCAGAGCAGAACTGGAAGTCAGGCTTCACTTTCACCTCGTACATTAACAGAATTCAGCATCATTCTGTGGACCCTTCCATGGAGAATATGGCCTCTGGAAGCATCTGACCCCAGAGCTAAACATCTTACTCCTTAATTTTCTTTAGGTGTCCACAGTGTCTCGGGCTTTTCAGGCATAACATATGGATAGTAGATGCTTCTGCACTCCACATCTGGAATTTGACTGCACATCTACAAATCTGTTAACGATACCATTAATGTCCAAGGGGCCCGAGGTGAACTTCTAAATTATAGTTTCCAAGACCCATTTTCCGACCCTTTGATATTTGCCTATTGCGTACACTGGCTTGGTAAAGCAGGCAGTGAGGAACTTTCCTATAATTTCTACAAGCCTGGAACCTTAAAATCAGGTTATTACTTTCTAATATCTTTCTCCGTTATGTATTTTCTTTTGCATGGTGCATACATGTATGTTGTGGGGTATGTGTGTGTGTGTGTATGTGTGTGTGTGTGTGTGTGTGTGTGTAGATACACATGATGGGAGGAAAAGAATCAGCCCCCATCCCCTGTGTCTGCCCTCTACCCTTGCAACACCCCCCCCCAAAACAAAATAAAAAACACACAAGCAGAACCAAGCATAGAAAACATCTCATCATGGAAGTTATAGTATGTCACATTGTGCCCCACAGCATATCCCTCTGTCCACATATCTTCACTTGTAAATATTCATTGTAATGAGTCCATTAGTCTGGTTCAAGGTATCTGTATTCTGTAACATTGTCAATACTGGATGATGACTAGGACTCCTCCCAGTTATTTGGTTGTTACCCTTGGCCATAGAAATCCTGAAGCCTTGGATCAGCAGGAATGGCCCATTTCACATGCTCCAGCAGTTCACAGATGATGTAGGTTTGAGGGTAGGCCAACTCAAAGCCCAGAATCTCAGCCTGGGTAGTAGCTGAACTGGTCTGTCTACCAGCTCTTCCACATCTGGACTACCAAGGTGAACGAGTTCTCCAGCACTTCTCCAGCTAGGTCACCCAATGCCACCATCAGGAGGAGGCAGGGTCAGCTTTCCTGCATTCATACCCATGCCACCAAAGCCAGCTCCATTGTGCTGCCAAGTCAAGGTGAAGGGCCCACTCTTCCAAGTGCTACAGCCAGTGAGGGGGAGGCAGGACTAGTTCTCCAGTTTTTATGACTTCCAAGCTTTCCCAACTCCCACAGGTGGTGAAGGAAAAGGCAGGGAGGGCTTCACCCCTGCACCCAAGCCATCTATTTGCAGAGGAGTGGCTGGGTCACCTCATCTACAATCCTGCCACTAGAGACACCACTCTGTCGTGCTGTCCAGGTTGAGGTGCATGGGCCACATCCAAGTGCTGCAGCAGACAAGGGATGCCAGAGATTGCAAGAGTTGGGGGCATCAACTCTGTTTATTTGCCACCCCGTTGTAGACAAGTGGCAGGGTCAGCTCTCTCACACAAATGCCTTTAGGGCCAGCTCACCCATACCTCGCCGCCAGGACTGGCTCTGCTGTGATACCCTGGTGAAGTGCAGGGCCTGCCTGCTTGAGTGCTGCTGCTGGTGAGACAACTCTCTGGAGTGCCACAGCCAGTGAGGGGCAGGGCCAGTTCTGTAGAGCCCTAGGACATCTATATGGTCCCTGAGAGCTGACCAGAACAGGGACATTTCCATAGTCATTAGTGTTAATATGAGCCATAGACATCAATAGCAATCCTTGGCGTTGCATAGTTATGGAGCTGGATATAGCTTTCAGTGGCATCATGGGCTAGGTCTTCATCATGGCCGCGGGTAGCATGGCGGGCTACTCACCGCAGGCTAATGCTCTCCACACTTGTGCCTCCAGCTCCACCTCTCTTCCATAGTGCTCAGACTGTTCTGCTTCTCTCTCTCTCTCTCATCTGTCCACCGCATATATGTACACTGTAGTGGCTCCTGCTATAGGCAGGCCACAAAGCTGGTTGTCCCCTGGATGCACACTGCATAGTGTGGTAGCAAGTATGATGTCTATAGCTTGCCTGTGTGGCAAGGGAACAGGCAAGTCTAAGGATGTCTTTTCTTCTCCAGTATGTTTACTGCCAGCAGATCTCTGGATGTCTTCCTCCTCCTGTACTGTGTGGCATGGTGGTAGGCAGGCCTTTCTTCGTCCTCTGCTCTCCCATACCTATTAGCATAGGAAGACAGGGCTCTGCGTGTCTACGGCTGGAGCCATGTGGTAGAAGGCAGGTTTCTAGGGATCCTTCCCTGTCAGTACCATGTGGTATAACCACACCACATTTTCTTTATTCATACATCAGTTGATGAAAATCTATGCTGGTTCCATTATTAGTTACTATGGATTTATAAGGCAATAATCATGGATGTGCAGGTATCTCTGTGGTATGTCGACTTAGAGTCCTTCAGATGTAAATCCAGGAGTGGCACAGATGGATCATATGGCACTTCTCTTTTTAGTTTCTTGAAGAACATCCACACTGATTTTCATAGTGTCTGTGCTAATTTACGTACTCACCAACCATAGAATTCTGTTTTCTGTGAACCCTTGACATTTGTTCTTATTTGCTTTTGTGATAATATTAGTTCTGACTGGGGTGATATAAATCTCAATATAATTTTAAGTTGTATGTCCTTACATTTCCCTAATTGGCTAAAGATACTAAACATTTTCTTCTTAAGTTAATTGACCATTTACAGTTCATCTTTTAGGAGTTGTCAGTTCATTTCAAGAGCTCAGTTATTAATTGAGGTTTGGGGTACTCGTTATTTGGGTGGTTTTTTTAGTTCTCTTTTATTCCAGACATCAATCCTCTGCGACAAGCATCATTAGCAAAGACTTCCTTCAGTCGTGGGTTGTATCTTCCCTCAGTTGTTTCCTTCACTGTCTAAAGAGTTTTAAGCTAACATACCCTCCTTTATCAACTCTCCGTTATATTTCCTTTGTATAGAGAGAACCATTTTCAGAAAGTCTATGCCTAGATCCATACCCTGAAGGATGTCCTTAAATAGGTCCAGAGTTTCAGGTATTCTATTAAAGATTCTTGATTCGTTTTAACTGATGTTTATGCTGGCTGCCATAAGGGTTGTCTTTCAGTCTCGTACATGTGGATAGAGCTTTTCTACCACTGGTTCTTGGAAAGGTTGTGTGTTCCACAATATATGCTTTATTTTCTTTTTCAAAAACCAGGTGGCTGTAGTTGAATACTTTTATTTCGGGCCATCTATTCCCAGCTTCTTCTTTTTTTCTTTTATATTGGATATTTTCTTTATTTACATTTCAAATGTTATCCCTTTCCTGGTTTCTCCCCCTCCTGGGAAACCCCTATCCCATCCTCCCTCCCCCTGCTTCTATGAGGGTGTTCCTCCACCCACCCACACACTCCCTGGTGACCCCTGACAGAGTCACATAAAGGAATCTGGAAATGGTAAACATTTGGCAGTGGTAAAATATTTCTTCTTCTTCTTTTTTTTTTTTCAAGACAGGGTTTCTCTGTATAGCCCTGGCTGTCCTGGAACTCACTCTGTAGACCAGACTGGCCTCGAACTCAGAAATCCACCTGCCTCTGCCTCCCAAGTGCTGGGATTAAAGGCATGCACCACCACCACCTGTTGGTAAAATATTTCTAAATGATCAGTGGCCAGAAGTTAACTCAAATCGAGCACACAGTGAATAGAGGTCTTTGCGGTGTACACCCGTGCAGCACATGAGAGCGGACCCCCACAGCACTGGTTCTGAGCTCACAAGCACATTTTTCTCAGTGGCAGCTGGACTCCACATAACATCAGGAACACTGCCGGAAACAGTTTGGCAGAGATAAGAGATCACTGTTTGTGAAGAATTACAACGCTTTACTGTGTATATGAAGTGTTCTGTATTTATAGAAGCAGCCCTTAGCTGCAGAAAACACTTTAAATATTTTCCTACCAGCATTCATTAACATGTGAAAATCAAAACTTGATATCTTTGGATTGGATTGTATTACAGTGTTTGGTGTTTTTAAAATGTTGTTTGAATTGCTGGTGACTCTAATTTAAAAAAAAATAATACTAAGTTAATTTTGGCTTGGGATCAGGATAGAATTTCCAATGATTTCTTAAATGGTCCTGAATACACTTCTGCAGTTTTGTTCTATGTATTAGATGAAGTTGTACTCTTAGCATTGATGATAAAATAAAATCAGTCAGTAGGGTAAAGATCCTCTATGTTCTGCAGTATAAATACTCAGCCAAGATTTAATTCTTTGTATAAGTATAGATCAGCATCTCAATCTCATTAATATGTAAATTTGCTGTCATCTTTTACAAACAGTACATTTGTATCATTCTAAAGAGTTGCTTTAAAATAAATTTTTATGATTTACTGTCAGTAAATATTTTGTTTGTGCGCCTATTTCATATGACTATATATCCAAGGCCACGTTATGACTCAGATGAAAGTGGGGACATGAATGGAAAACTGTGAGAAACTCTCTTCTATGGTTTGTGTTTCTATTTTTGTTCAGTATCATGCTAGTTTCGTTACAACAGATCAGCAATATAACTTCAAATCTTGTGGTATCTCCAGCAGTGTTCTTTTTGTTCAGGGTTGTTTGACTGTTTGAGTCTTTTGTGTTTCCTTGTGAATTTGAGAGTCAATGTTTCTAGTTTGGCAAAATATTTTATAAAATTTTGACGGGGATTGCATTGTGTTGTACACCAATTTTGGTAACAGCCATCTTTATATTATTTATTGTACCAGTCTATGAGCATAGGAGGCCTGTCTGCCTTCTCAAGTCTTCTTCAATTTCTTTATTTGGTCTTTTAACATTTTCATGGCAGAGGTCTTTTGCTTCTGTGGTTAGCTTTATGCTGAGATTCATTTTATTTTTTGTCTATTTATTTGAATCTGATATGCATAAAAAGCATTTTTCTGCTCTCTTTCTCAGAATGTTCATTAATGGCATATCATAAAGCATTTGATTTTTTTTTCATGTATTTGTTTATATGGTGTGCATGTGTACGTATACACATACACATGCTCCATTGCGTATGGGTGCTGTGTGTATATAGATGTGCATGCATGTATGTGCACATGTCTGTAGAGGCCAGAGGTTGATGACAGGAGGTATTCCTCAACCATTCTCTACCTTACTCATTGAGGCAGGGTCTCACTGCTCACTAATATAGCTCTTCTGGCTGGCCAGCTTGCTCCATGGATCTCTCTGCATCTTCTGAGTGCTGGACTCCCTGGAAAGTCGGCACATGGCTCCTTTCACATGTGTATTCTAGCCTCCAGTCCTCGTCCTCGCACACCAGAGGCTTTAAGCCTGAAACTCTCCCCAGCCTTCCTGACTTGCTTTGTGTTGACTTTTAGTCCTGTTTTGTTTTGTTTCTGAAGATCTGTTTTGGCTCTAAAGTTTTGTAGGAGAGAGTGTCTAGAATCTGTGTGTGTATAAACGTATCACCTGCAAATAAGATATTTTTATCTCTTCCTTTCCTGTTTGTGCTGAATAAGAAAGGGGAAAATGGACACCTTGTTCTCATTTCTGATGTTAATGGAATGTCGTGTGGAAGTGTATTCCTCTTCTTATTAACTTTTAGGGGTTTTGAATCATAGTAATTGTGGACTTTGTCGAAGGTCGTTTCCGCATCTGCTGAGGTGATCATGTGTTTCTGCCTGAGTCTACTAATATGATGTATTTATTGATATGTTTATTGATTTGTGTATGATGAATGTCATTGCTTCCATGGAATGAAGCTACCATCATAATGATAAATGATTTTTTTCTGTGATCTTAAACCTAGATTGCAAATATTTTTAAAAGATTTATTGTAAATGATTATTATATTAATATTGGTTCGGTAAACTTGTACAATGGCAGTTATTCCTTTGTACTAATTATTTGTACTTTTAATTAACCTTTGCAAGTTAGTTCCCCAATAATCACATGAAGAGACTAAGATTTATTAAAATTGCCCTGAGCCAAATACTGAGCGATTCTTAGTCCATTCTAAACCTCCCAGCTAGTCAGGCTCCTCCCAGACATCATGCCCATCATATTTGCTGGGTTTTCCCTCCTTTCTTCATCTATCTCACCTCTGGTGTTTTTCTCAACCTTACTTCACCTTGCAGCTCCCTCCCACTTCCTGTCTCTTTCTCCACCTCTCCTAGAACAGGAAGTCTGAGCTAGTCTCTCTAAAGCTCTGTATTGGCTCTTTGGCTTTTTCTGGCAAGACAGAGAATGAATGTGAAACAATGGTTATACAAACTTGAGACAGGAGCTTCTAATAATAAACAAGACAAGCTCGCGGTGGTGGCGCACACCTTTAATCCCAGCACTTGGGAGGCAGAGGCAGGCAGATTTCTCAGTTTGAGGCCAGCCTGGTCTACAGAGTGAGTTCCAGGACAACCAGGGCTGTACAGAGAGACCCTGTCTCGAAAAACCAAAAAAAAAAAAAAAAAAAAGACAAAGCCATGTCAGGATTGAAACAAGATATGAGATAAATCAGCATTTGAAAAAGACAAGGATAACCTTTGCAAAATGCACAAAAACTTTATGCCTCCAATTTATTTATTTTTATTTTACATATGTTGATGTTTTGCCCACATAACTGTATGTGCACCATACAAGCCTGCTGCCTAGAAAGGGCCAGACAAGGGCATGAGATTTCTTTTAACTGGAGTTAGGGGTGATTGTAATTCTCCTATCTGGAAACCAAACCCATACCCTCTGGAAGAGCAGCAATTGCTCTTAACAGCTGAACCATCTCCCTAGTCTCAAGTTTACAAGTATTTTATTGCAAATTTTAACTTATTTTTTTTAAGGGAAATTGGCCTATTATTTTCTTTGTTATGTCCTTGTAAAATGTTTCAGTAGCATATCTTCCCTTCTATGGGACAGAGGAGCATTCTTGAAGACCTGGTAGAATGTACCTAGAAATCAAGCAGTGGATGCATCTGGGCTGAGGCTGTTCCTAGATGGAAGGCTTTGCTTACTGCTCAGTCTTGTTGCTTGTTAGTCATGGGTTTAAGTTGTTCAGATCCTCTTGGTTTTATTTTAGTATATGTCTAGAAATTTTCCCATTTTTTGCTAGAGTTTCAAATGTTTTGGAATTTAAGTTTTCAAAATACACCCTAAAGACCCCACCTGAGCTTCATAGATATCTGGTGTTATATCTCTCCTTTCAACTCTAATTTTATTAACATAGATGTTCTCTTTAATTTGGCTAGTTTAGCTAAAGCTTGTCAAAATGATCCATCTTTTTAAAGAACCAAATCTTTTATACTGATTCCTCCCATTTTTAAAGTTACATTCCGTTCATTTCTGTCTTTGCTTTATCCATATACTGACATGAATATCAGTATATGTATATACATATACTGATCTCGCATTAGCTTTTGCTTGACTTTCCTAAGACTTAAAGGTGTATTACTGAATTATTTACTTGAGATCACTCTGATTGTTTAATATAAGCATCTATAGCCATTAGGACTCATTTCAAAGCATCCCACAGGTTTTAGTAAGATGTGTTTTAATTTTCATTTGATTTTATGGGTTTGCTTAAGTTTCCCTTCTGATTTCTTTCATGACACTTTCATTATTTAGTTGTGCATGATTCAGGCTCCATGAGTTTTAATATTTCCTATAGTTTCTCTTGCTATTGATTTCCAATTTTATTTCAGTATGATCAGACAGGATATAAGAACTTGTATTGGCTGGACAGTGATGGTGCACGCCTTTGATCCCAGCACTTGGTAGGCAGAGGCAGGTGGATTTCTGAGTTCAAGGTCAGCCTAGTTTACATACAGAGTTCCAGGACAGCCAAGGCTATACAGAGAAACCCTGTCTGAAAAAAAAAAGAAATTGTTTTAATTTTCATGTATTTGTTAATGTATTACTCTGTGACCTAAAATACAGACCACTTTACTGAGAAGTCCATAGGATTCTACTGAAAGAATGTATATTCTCACAACCTTGGTGTGTCTTTGTTGACCTTTTGTCTGATGACCAGTTCATTGGCTTGAGTGGGTAATTAAATAAATATACTATTATTGTGTTGAAGTGAGTGTCTGTACCTTACAATCTACAATGTTTGTTTATGAAATATGGGACATCAATATTGGGTGGGTACATGTTTATAATTATTATCTTCTTTTAATAGATTGGTTCCTTAACCAATACAAAGTTACCTTATTTACAATAATCTTGGTTTGAAGTCTAATTTATCTGATGTTTGTATAATTAGCATACTTACTTGGTTGCCAATTCTATTTACAATTTCTTTCATTTCTTCATAGGGCTATTTGTCTTTGTCAGTGATATATGTTTTACATAGGTAATATTAGGTTAGCTCTTGTTTTTTAATCTAGGCTCATAGTTTGTAACTTTTAATTGGATAATTGAGATCATTTAGATTCTAATTTATTATTAAAAGGAATATATTTATTCCTATTACTTCATTGTTTTTTAAGATCTGGTGTTTCCCTAATTCTCATTTACTCAGTTATTATAATGAGATTTATTTTTTCCTCATAGTTGTGCTTATCTTTCTCTTTTCTGTGTACGATCCTTTGAAGTATCTTTTGTAAAGCTTGCTTAGAGGTAATGAATTTTTTTAGTTTGTGTTTTCTTTCTCTTTCATTTGTGAAGGATAGCTTTTCTGGACATAATAATCTGTATTGGTACTTACTGTCTTTCAAAGAATAAGCACATAATTCCATGTGAATTATGTGAATAGAGAAATCTGCTATTATTCTGATGAGTATGTTTCATATATGAGTTGTTATTCGTTCAGCTTCAATAGACTTTTGATGTTATTTTATATACTCAGTGTTTTCATTATAATGTGACATGAGGGTACTCTTTCTGCTCCTTTATTTTAGGTGTCTATCTATTTGTATCTGGATAATTATCTTTTCCCCCTAGATTTGAGAAAATTCTGCCATGATCTTATTGAATATTTCAATTCATAAATTTAATTTTCTAATTTTTTAATAGACTTTAAATGTTATATTTTACCTTGTATTTTTATTATTATCTGAATTTTCTGATTCATCTATCTGTCTTCAAGCTCTGATATTGTATGTAGGGAGTGGTTCTGCTATAAGGTCCTAGTCCCCAATTGGTTCTTGATCGATCAATAAAGATGCCAAGGGCCAATTGCAGGGTGAAAGGACAAAGGCAGGACTTCCTGGTCCTTGTAGGAAGACTAGGAGATACAAGAAGAGGAAGAGAATTTTACCATGCTTCAGAGGGAGAAAAAGATGACTAGCCATGTAAGAATCTCTGGTGGAGTGGTCATAGGCTGCTTCCCCAGGTGGGAGGTTAGAAACATAACTAAATTGAGGGCAGATTTAAGGTGTTGAACTAGGACTAAAGGTAACTGAGTAACTAAAGTTGAGGGCATATTTAGGGAGCTGAGCTAAGAGTACTGGGAATGGCATGCTAGCTACAGGAGACTTGAAGTGCCCAGAAATTGAGCCAATAAGGCAGACTGAAAACAAATTGTGTGTGTGTGTGTGTATGTGTGTGTGTGTGTGTGTGTGTATGTGAGTGAGTGTGTATTTTATCTGTAGATACAAGGGAATCTGTGTGCAGTAGTAAGAACTACACAGCGCAATTGTATCCTTTATTTACTCTATCATACTGGTAAAAATTTCCACTAAATTTTACAAAAGTTTCCCAGTATATTCATTGAATCCCTCCTTAATAACTTATGAGTTTCTTATTTACCCAGCTGTTTACTTATATACTTTTCAATTCACTTGAGACTTTGTGACCTTCCAGTTTGGTTGAACATGTTTATATTCATTCCTTGGATTCTTGCCTTAGATTTCATTTAATTAATCTTTATTATACTCTATTACTGTGAAACTGGTATGTTTTGAAGGAAGCATATGGCCTTGATTTTTTTTATGTTTCTTGTGTTTCTATATGAGACTTGTACATCTGGGATTAGGTTGTTGGCTGGATATTTCTACCTGTATCCTTCCACTGAAGTATTTACAATGAAATGTTCCATTCCACTGGTCTAATGGCAACTACATCTGATGCACACATATGTCATAAAACGCGGTGATAACCAGTTAAAGCAAATTTTCCCTTCAATTGTAATAACTTTGGAGAAATAAAGATACAAAAGTAATATGGTACATACTAAAATATTAGTTGATAACAGAAGAAAATAAGCTAAGACTAATAATTTGTATTAAAACAATGGAAAAATACAAGAAGAAAGAGGAAAATAGAAGGGGGGATAATAAAGAAAACAGAGAGGTAACTGAACAGCTCCAGCTAAAGGCAGAATGTAAAGACAAAGAGGTGAAGAATTGCAGTAACACAATCTACAAACAAACCCAACACTTGGGAAGCAGAGGCAGTGAGGCTCATGCCTATGTCTGTCATGTTCCCTTTGAAAGAGCTTATCTTAAAATGGGTTAGCAAGATGAGTTCGAGAAGCAGCCCATGAATCTAGTATTCAATTTTAAATTGGGTCTCTTTTTATTCAAATGCCCACCTGAGTGCAGGTGCAGACTGCTCTATGTGCTCACTTGCTTAGTAGGTGCAGAGCCTGTCTCCACACCATCTTAATTTTCCTTCTCCGATCATTGGGTTGGTGTGTTTCAATGAGTGTGTGGAATCTTTATGTATTATACATCCTGTGTTGATTATGATGTCCTTTGCCTTACAATCAGAAGGTATGGCCCATGGGTCAGAAAAGGGACATTATAATAGAAATGGGCTCACACCAGGCTTTCCACTGGAGTGCCCGAGGGCCCAGGACTTTTAAGCTGTTGCTTTTACTTGTCTTTCTTCTAGGGAACTAGGGAGACTCACTGTATGAATCAGATAAGATTCTCACAACATGAAGTACTGCACAGGTCTAATCCAAAGCTTTTTCTCTCTAGCAGAAGGTGTTCTTCAGGTCAGGATGTGGAAAATCATCCACTAACCCTTGCCCTGAATTTCTGAAGAGGGTTATGTAGGGAGCAATCTTTGTTCATAGAGATATCTAGTTACCAACTCAGCATGAGTCTATTAAAAAGCGGGGTCTTGCTGCTTCTCCAATGCTGGAAGAGATTATTCCAGCACATATGTGGTATGTGAACACCAAGATCTTCTGTGTAATTGGGTGGCAAATCTGTTCAATGATGTAGTTAGTGGCAGCTGGGCTTTTTTAGTGTCTGGAGATTTTTGTTCTGTTTTGTTTTTCTTTGTTCTCCATATCTTTCTTTTTTGTCTCACATACCACCACCCCTCCTGCTCTTTTTCTTGCTTTACCTCTCCTTCTGCCCCACTCCATCTCTCTCTCTCTCTCTCTCTCTCTCTCTCTCTCTCTCTCTCTCTCTCATCTCTATCTCCTTTAAAAATTTTCTGCTACTTAAACAGCACTTTTTTCCCTGAAGCTCTGTTGGTGGTTCCTAATCTCTGAATTTGCACTCACTGTACAATGAAAGCGGGGCGCTCTCCAAGTGGGATGAGCTCCTCCAGAATAGACTATCATCCTGTCCTGTTTTCTAGAGTTTCTTTCTTTTCTTTTTTTGTTACTGAAACTAGTTTTTTTCTATTCCTGGTTTATTTCCCTGAAGATTCTACTTGTCTGTTTGTGAGTGCTGTCCAGTACCTCTGTCTTATAAGCATGGTTTTGTAAACAAATAACAGATAATTGTTATTATTTAGAGAATTATGTTTTTATTACCCATTAAATTTTCTATTAAATTCTCAAAAGTATGAAACTCAGTACTCAGCTCACTACATCTGCAGCCCACGAGAGTATTTTCGAGTGTGAGAAACAGAAATTAGAAACCAACATACACTATACCATTGACCTTACCCATTTGTTTAAACTGTTGGTGTTTGGAGACAGCTTCTTTGAGGTATTGAAAGTAATTAGATTCTAGAATGATGCCTAGGGCTGCTTCTCTTGGTGTGTCCCAGCTGGATGTCCCTGCTAAACTGTGTACTAAGAACTGTAAATACCAACTAATATGTTATAGTGATGTGGGAGAGTGGCCTGATTTGGGGGGGGGGGGTTGGAAATGGGTAGTACAAAGCAATACTCCATGGAATAAAGACATAAATACATAAGACATCAGCCTGTACTCTCAGAGTCTGTGAGAATATTAGTAGACACTGGAGAATATAGGATATTTCCTGGCCATGATACCCCAGCACTTTGAAAGATCCTGGTCTTTCTCAGCTCACATCAGGGGAGCAGAAACCATTTCCATGCCTAGTACCTGCAAGGTTTTGAGAACTATATACACGTACACACACACACATGAACACACACACACACACACACAAACAGGTCACATACATACCAATACATACTCACACCACTCATATATGTCACACATATGCACACAAACACACAAACACACACACCCTATACTACACACACATGCACATAAACACACACACCACTACACATACTGCACACATATCTTGAATGTACATCACATCCACCCAACCACCACACACACAAACACACACAGGCATGCATACATACACACGCATGTGTACAGTTTTTTTTTTACTTTGAATTCTTTTTATTTTTTTATTAGATATTTTCTTTATTTACATGTAAATTTCTCCTTTCCCAGGTTCCCCTCCAAAAAACAAACAAACAAACAAAAACAACAAGAACAAATCCCTTTTGCCTACCCCCTCCCCATGCCTGCCACCCCACCCTCTCCCACTTATTGGCCCTGGTATTCCCCTACACTGGGGCACAAAACCTTCACAAGGCCGAGGTCCTTTCCTCCTATTGATGATCGAATTTGCGATCCTATACAACAAGTGTACAGTTTTAAACTTGTCTGAAAACTAATTCTCTGTCTTCCTAGTTTCACAAAATGGTCATTTTTCTAACATGTATACAGATTGTATATAGGTTCTTAATCTATTATTAATTCAACACATACACACACACCAAAACAAAAATCAAATGTCTCTCAGATAAGTATGAACTAAACTGAGATAAAAATGTAAATGAGCAAATATCTAGGTATTAGTTAATTTCTAAATATACAAATACACAAATAACAATTTGTGCATATAGTAAAGGCACCTAATTTATCCAGAGATATGAAAAGATATCATTTTCCAGGATTGTATATGTTATGTGAGTCTCTAGAACATATCATTTGATTTTATTTCTTTCCCTTTCCCTTCCCCTCTACTTTCTCTGTCTCCTCCCCTCCCCTCCCCTCCCCTCCCCTCCCCTCC
>JADRCD010218985.1:0-29621 GCA_019843815.1 Montemys delectorum
AAAAAAAACCAAAACCCAAACCAAACCAGAGACTATGAGTGTTAACACATTCAGTAAGGCCACAGGACACAACAGCAACATATAAAAACTATGTTTTATACAGTAACAATGAACACACAAAATGAAATTAAAGAAAAAAAACACTCTCAAACATATCAGAAAGGATGACACGCTTGGACATAAATTTGACAAGAGAAATTTTCCACTTATACTCTGCAAACTATAAAATACTGCTGAACTCAGAGGCAACCAAACTGTGGAAAGTATCCCATGTTCTTGGATCAAAAGGCTTTATATTGTTACAACAGCAGTATTTCCCAATAACAACTTGTTATCCCAAAGAATCCTACTAGCTTAATTCTTTTGATAAGAGCTGACACTCTAATCCTAAAATTAGTAAGGAAATATGAGCGATCTAGAACAGTCAAAACAAATAGCAAAGGTGGGGACATCGATATATCTCAATATAAAAATTAAACACATTAATCAAGACACTCCAATACTAGCATAAATAGAGACACACTGATCTAAGGACAGAACTGAGACTCCAGAAATAAACTCACATGTCTAAGCTAACTGATTTTCAGCACGGATATGCAGACCAGTGAATGGGGAAGTAACAGTCATTCCAACAAGCAGTATTAGGGCAAGTAGGCACTTGCTTGTAAAAGAATGAAGGTCCCTGCCTTATACCACAGGCTAAAATGAGTTTTACATAAGTGAAAGATCTAAATATAATATTTAAAGCCAAAGCTAAAGAGTTAAAACACTTAACAGAAAGTACAGGTATTGTGGCCTTGGATTTGAGTCCGCTCTTTGCTGTAACACCAAAGACACAAGGAACAGAAATAAAAATAGATAAATTACAACTCCTTCAACATTAAAACCTGTGCTGTAATGACTGCATCAAGGGGGTGGAAAGACAGACTGTTTGATGGAGAAAATATTTACAGATTATACATTTGAAGAGGGACTGCATACAGAAAGGAAGGAACAGCATTCTGGGGAGCTGGTGTATGCCTCAAATTCCAGAACTCTGGAGGTCGAAGCGCCAAGATTATAAATTAGAGGCTAGCCTGGACTATACAGCCAAACTCTGTCTCAAAAGAAAGGCAAACAACAGCACCAGCAACACAGCAGCAGCAATGTTTTCACGGCGGCGGCAGCGTAAGAACTGAGCAAACAGGGACACCTCATAAACATACCGAGGAGCTAGGAAGGTCCACTAAGCCTAAAGACAGAGGGCTTCAGAAGAGTTTACTTAACAAACATCTGTCCCGGAGAGATGCCCTAATTTCAGGCAGTAATGCCTGGTTCCAGGAAACGTCCCCAGGAGGGGGTAGATCTCCCCCCACCCCTCCTACATGCAACAGGTATCTTCTCCTCTCCTGGAGGACAAAGGTCAATGGAAACAAAAGAACAACGAGAAAGATAACCAACCCACATTATAAGTTGTAAAACTCTGTTCTGAAAAGGTATAAAGAGTATGGGCTTTCATCCCTAGGGGTCACCTTTGCCTGTATGCGAGACGACCCCAGCATACTGGATTAATAAAAACCTCTTGCATCGATCTCCATCTCTTCATCTTTGAGAGTGGGATATCCACCCCGAATTTAACATCTTGGTGCGTTGGCTGGGAAGGTCCTCCTTTTGTGGGACCAGTGATTGGAGATCAGAGGATCACGCACAAGTGCTGAGAATTGCTCACTGAGAATCACATGCTTTAGCAGGTACTGTGGTTGTTCTGTGTCTGTGTCTGACTTTTTGAATCTGTATCTCTGATCTGTGTGGCTGCAGCAGTTTCTTGGAGGTAGTCTTTCGAGGCAGGTAGATGTACCTAGCCATCGCAGACTATGAGAGTCCTGGACACCCTGGACTCTGTCTGGGAAGTTGGATCCAAAAGGGTTGGACTCCATCTGGAGGTGGTGGCAAGAAGGCCACTACCAAGTTCTTTTGTTTTCTGTTTGTGGCGCTCGTGGCAGGGATGCCTCTGTCTGTCTTTTTTTGTTTGTGTGTGGACTTGGACTGACAATATTTTTGGACAGCATGGGGCAAACTGTGTCTACCCCCCTGAGTTTGATTCTTAAACATTGGGCAGAAGTTAGGTCTAGGGCCCACAATATCTCAGCAGAAGGGAAAAAAGCACAAACGGACGACTCTTTGCCTCGGAATGGCCTTCCTTCAAGGTCAGGTGGCCAGCCGATGGCTCTTTCTCTTTGACTCCTATTCGGTTAGTCAAACAGCAGGTCTTTAGAACAGGCCCTGGGAGTCACCCAGACCAGATCCCGTATATCCTGGTCTAGGAAGATTTGGTATCTAAGCCTCCCCACTGGGTCCACCTGTGGGTGACTGTCCTTGTACAAGACCAAGCTAAGAAGAATGTCCTCTCAGACATCGAGGCCGACCTTCTCCTCTTAGACCTCCCTCCTCCCTACCGGCCGCACTCCAACTTCGTGTAGGTCTAGCCACAGGACCCCCAGCACTGCTGGCTGCAGGTCCTTCGGCCCCACTAGAGGAGGAGAAAGGTGCAGAGGTTTCATCCTCAGAATCGGAGGGACCTGCCCACGGGACCTGCAGCAAGAGAGGAACGGTCCCCAACCAGACCAACATTTTGCCCCTCCAGGCCTACGGCCCTCCCAATGAGCAGGACTGCAGTACTGGCCATTCTCAGCAGCTGATTTGTATAACTGGAAGACCCACAACCCATCCTTTTCTGAAAATCCTCAGAGCCTGACTAACCTCATTGAACCTCTCCTCTTTTCCCATCAGCCCACCTGGGATGATTGCCAACAACTGTTACAGGTTCTTTTCATCATTGATGAGAAACAGCGTATCCTCCTTGAGGCCAGGAAAAATGTCCCTGGGGCGGACAGGCGACCCTCCCTCCCACTGGTTGATATTGATTCGGGTTTTCTGCTGACCAGACCAGACTGGGACTTCAACACGCCTGAAGGTAGAGAGCACTTGAAAGTTTTCCTGCCAGGCTCCTTTGGCTGGTCTCAAGGGGGCAGCAAGACGCCCCACTAATTTGGCTAAGGTAAAAGAGGTGAAACAGGGGCCGAATGAGTCTCTCTCAGCTTTCTTAGAGAGGCTCATGGAGGCTTTCTGCCAGTTCACTCCTTATGATCCCAGCAGTGAGGAACATAGGGTTACTGTTACAGTTGCTTTTCTCGACCAGTCGAGCTGAGATATCAGGAAGAAGTTGCAGAAACTAGATAGGTTACAAGATAAGTCTTTGAGAGAGTTAGTGCAGGTAGCCGAGACAGTGTTTTATAATCGGGAGACAGAAGAAGAGAAGGAAGATAGGAAACAGAAAGAACAGGAAGAATTAAAAAAAGAAAAGAGACAGAAGGAATTTTCACAGAATCTTGGCCACAGTAGTTAGAGAAACTTAGAGAACTCAGTAAGATAGTACAACTGAAGGGAACCCCTGGCCAAGGATCAATGTGCTTACTGTAAAGAAAGGGGGCACTGGTTGAGAGATTGCCCCAAAAAGAAGAAAAAGGGGCCCTATGTTTCAGACAGAAAGCTGGAGGGGCCTAAAGTGCTGGCCATTCAAGAGAACAGTGACAGCGAATAGAGGGGATGGGGTTTGGATCCCTTCCCCGAACCCAGGGTAACCCTTACTGTGGAGGGGAAACCCACTCAATTTCTGGTGGACACAGGGGCAGAAGATTCGGTTCTCCTACAATTGGATGGGCCGATTTCCAAAAAGAAGTCCTGGGTCCAGGGGGCCATTGGCAAGAAACAATACTCAAGGACTACCCAAAGAACAGTGGACCTAGGCATGGGCTGGGTATCCTACTCGTTCGTTGTCATCCCAGAATGCCCTTGCCCCTTGGTAGGGAGAGACCTTCTCACTAAGATGGGAGCACGGATCCATTTCCTCCCAGAAAGACCCCAGGTCAGGGGCTGACAGGGAGAACCCATCCAGGTGCTGAATGTAAAACTAGAAGATGAGTACCAACTCTTTGAGAATAAGGATTGCAGGCCTGAAGATGCAGATTGGTGGTTACAGAACTTCCCACAGGCTTGGGCTGAGATAGCAGGAATGGGGAAAGCTAAGAACCAGCCTCCAGTCCATGTGGAGCTAAAGGCCCAGGTCAGCCCAGCAACCATTTGCCAATATCTTATGTCCGAAGAAGCCCGAGATGGGATCCAGCCCCACATCCTACGCTTCCTCCAACTGGGGATCTTGCAGAGGTGCCAGTCTGTATGGAATACTCCCCTCCTCCAGTACAAAAGCCAGGGACCAATAACTATCAACTTGTCCAGGACTTTAGGGAAGTAAACAAATGGGTGTCTGACCTCCACCCTACGGTTCCTAGCCTGTATAACCTTTTGAGTTCCTTGCTTCCCTCTAGGATCTGGTATACTATACCTCAAAGATGCCTTCTTCTGTCTATCACTGGCCCATACAAGCCAAGGGTACTTTGCCTTTGAATGGAAAGACCCCAAGTCCGGTATAATGGGCCAGCTCACGTGGACCCGATTGCCTCAGGGTTTCAAGACCCCCCCCACTATTTTTGATGATGCCCTACATCAAGACCTATCTGCTTTCCGAACATCCAATCACCAGATAACTTTTCTGCAATATGTAGATGACCTTCTTTTAGCTGAGTCCAGCAAAGAACTGTGTTTGGAAGGGAGAGTTAGGCTATCGTGCCTCAGCCAAGAAAGCCCAGATATACCGTCATAGGGTCAGTTACCTGGGGTACTTGTTCAAGGAAGGGAAGAGATGGCTATCAGAGGCCAGAAACGAAACTGTGTTTCACATCCCACCAACCACGAGTCAAAAACAGGTTAGAGAGTTCCTGGGCATGGCAGGCTTCTGTCGCCTGTGGATACCTGGGTTTGCTGAGATGGCAGCCCCTCTCTATCCTCTCACCAAGAATAGGCAGCTGTTTGTGTGGGGGGTAAAAGAGTAGGAGGTTTTTGACGCCATCAAAATGGCCCTCATGTCAGCCCCTGCCCTGGGTCTCCCTGATATGACTAAACCATTCCATCTGTATGTAGCAGAGGACAGGGCATAGCAAAAGGGGTCCTGACCCAAAAACTGGGCCATGGAAGAGACCAGTGGCATATCTCTCAAAAAGGTTGGACCCTGTGACCTCTGGGTGGCCTGCCTGTCTGAGGATCATGGTCGAGGTTGCAGTGTTGGTTAAAGACGCTGATAAATTGACTCTGGGACAAGATTTGGTAATATCCGCTCCACATGCCCTAGAGAGTGTGCCCCCTCCCCCAACTGATGGCTCACTAACGCCTGAATGACTCATTATCAGACTTTGCTATTCGATTCTGACAGGATCACGTTTGTGCCCCTTATTGGCCTAAATACAGCCACTGTTCTCCAAGACCCCAATCTTGAACCTCTCATCCATGACTGTCAGCAAGTGCTCACTGAGGCCCACGGCTGGCACAAAGACCTGTCTGATGCAGAAAAGACTTGGTTCACGGATGGAAGCAGTTACTTAGAAAAGGGGCAGAGGAGAGCAGGTGCAGCTGTGGTGGATGGATAACAGGTTGTATGGGCACAAACTCTGCCAGAGGGAACCTCTGCTCTGAAAGCTGAGCTCATTTCCCTCACAAAAGCTCTTGAGCTAAGAGATGGTAAAAAAGATCAATATCTACACAGACAGCAGATACGCCTTCGCTGTGGTCCATGTCCATGGCGCCATCTACCGGCAGCGGGGATTACTGACCTCGGGAAGAAAAGAAATCAGGAACAAACCTGAGATTCTGGCACTACTGGAGGTCTTATACAAGCCAGCAAAAGTGAGTATTATTCACTGTCCAGGCCACCAAAAGGGTGATTCCTTTATAGCTCAAGGGAATAATTTGGCAGATCAAGAAGCTAAGGCAGCAGCCTCCAGAACAACCAAAGTGATGGTGGCCAGAGAGTCCGAATTGCCCGAACTTAAGTTCTAGTACACCACTGAAGACCTGGCGGTCATCTCAAGGGACCCTGAAAATCATTTTGATCAGAGAAAGGGGGTCTGGGTGATCCCATTGAGTAAAAGAATACTACCACGAGAACAGGCAAAGACAATGATAAAACAAATGTACCAATGGACCCATCTAGGGGTAAGCAAATTAACACAAACTGCCTTGAGGTCTAAGTATCATATTCCAGGACTAAAACACCTGGTAGAGCAGGTGGTTTGCAACTGTATACCCTGTCAGAAGGTGAACGCTTGCAGAAATAAGACTGACCCCTGTAAACGGTACTGATGGGACTGGCCAGGAGTCAACTGGGAAGTAGACTTCACAGAGATAAAACCAGGCAAGTATGGCTACAAATATCTTCGAGTTTTCATAGATACCTTCTCAGGATGGGTAGAAGCTTTCCCTACCAAGCAGAAACCACAATGGTAGTAGTCAAGAAGATACTAGAAGAAAATTTCCCCCGATTTGGAGTGCCCAAAGTAATTGGATCTGATAATGGTTTGGCCTTCATTGTCAGGGAGTGACCAAGTATTTAGAGGTCGATTGGAAACTTCATTGCATTTATAGACCTCAGAGCTCGGGACAGGTAGAGAGGGCTAACAGAACTCTAAAAGAGACCTTGGCAAAGTTAATCATAGAGACTGGAGCAAACTGGGTGGTGCTTCTTCCTCTGGCCATGTTCAGGGTTAGAAATACCCTTCAGTTTGACCCCCTTTGAGATGGGACCCCAGCGCCCCTAACACTACTAGGGGATGTTATTGAGCCAACCTGTCATAGTAATAATGATTTGTATGCCAGATCAAAAGGGCTGCAGGTGGTGCAGAAAGAAGTTTGGTCACAGCTGGCAGCCACCTATGAGCTGGGGACCCCTGAGATATCGCACCAGTTCCAGGAGATGCAATCTATGTACGATGACACTGAGCCTCGCTGGAAAGGACCGTACCTTGTCCTGCTAACCACCCCAACCACGGTGAAAGTAGACGAGCTTACTCCATGGATCCACGCGTCACACGTTAAACTGTTCCACCGGACCTGGAACTACACAGTAGTCTTGGAGAACACAGACTACTGACAACCCACTGAAGCTCAAGATAGTTAAAATGAGACTCCCATTGGTCATGGTACTGTATCTTAGTTCCCTCCCCTTGAGCCCATCCGGTGCCAGCCCTCACCAGCCACGTAACCTAACCTGGATGGTAATTATTGGACACAGGGACATAATATGGAGCAGGTCCAAAGTCACTATGCCAGGCCTTTGGTGGCCCGACATGTTCCTTGATGTCTGCAAACTGGCCTTTGGGGCGTCAGCTAACTGGGATATGGAAGGATATTATGACCCCAATATGCCTGCTCCCAAAGTGCCCTCTCCCCCCGGCCGGCATGAGCTAGACCCATTTGGGGGGGTGTGGACATGTGAGTTAGAGGAGTTAACTCCATACTCTGACTTTTTATGTTTGCCCTGGACTCCACCGAAAGTGTTCCCTTAATCCGACATGTGGAAGTCGAGATCATTTTTTTTCTGTAAAAATTGGGGCAGGTGATACATACTAGGAGCCATCTTCCAGTTAGGACTATATAAAGGTGGCCACCAACTATAGCCATCATGAGGCAGGAAAGGCAGGGTGGACATACCGTTCAGAGTGTGAGACCTGGTGTCATCCACTCCATATTACTTTTACAAGGCCAGGAAAATAGGTAACTGGGTGGACGACCGTGGGGACTTAGATTTTACAAGGAAAAATATGACAATTGGCTGATACTTACCATTAAGCTTAAGATAGAAACCCCTTATATTCTGTTAGGCCCGAATTCAGCTTTGAGCCCTCCCTGTCTGCCTCCTCCACGGGCCCCTCCCCAGATTAAACCCAAAACTCGAACTGCCACATCAACTGCTGCGTTAGGGACCACCACACTCTCTAGAGGCCCTACCCAATCAGTCTCCAGAATCTGAACTGGGTGTCAACCCTTTCCTTAATATGCTAACTCGTGCCTTCAGAGTACTCAATGCTACGAACCCTGAGATGACTAGAAAGTGTTGGCTATGTTATGATGTGGCACCCCCTTACTATGAAGGTATTGCATGTGTTGGTACTCCTACCATTTCTTTAGAAGCCTCCCATTGCAGGTGGAACCATCAACAAGTCTGCCTGACCCTGTCAGCTGTTACTGGAAAAGGCCTCTGTGTGGGTCAGGTCCCACAAACCTATCAACATCTCTGTAATGGTTCACACCCTCTGACCTTAGACAGCTGATGGGCCTGCGCCTCAGGGATTGCAACTTGCATAAGTTTAGAGATTCTAAATAACAAGCATGACTTCTGTGTTTTGGTCCAGACAGTGAGTGCCTAGACTTCTGTACTACCCCTATGAAGATGTACTGAATTACTGGGATCCTGAGGCTGGAAACTTAGTAAGACACAAAAGAGAATTGGGGATTACCCTGGCAGTCATTTTGGGGTTGGGCTTAGGAGCTGCAGGAGCAGCCACAGGATCAGCCACTATGGCCTTACAACATAAGGCGTATGGAGAGCTGAGAGCTGCCATTGATTTAGATATAGAAAAAAATAGAAATAGAGGTCTTGACTGACCTCTAAGAATCCCTGACCTCCTTCTCAGAGGTGGTCCTTCAAAATAGGAGAGGATTAGACCTGCTATTCCTTAAAGAAGGAGGTCTGTGTGCCGCACTGAAAGAAGAATGTTGTTTTTATATAGATAATTTAGCTAAGATTAGAGAAGGTTTAGAGCAAAGAAAAAGAGAAAGAGCTCAAGGCAAGAGCTGGTTTGAAGCCTGGTTTAATTCCTCCCCTTGGTTCACAACTTTAGTCTCTACACTGATAGGACCGCTAATTATACTCCTATTATTACTTACCTTTGGCCCCTGCATTCTAAATCACTTAGTTGCCTTCATTAGAGAACATTTCAGTACTGTACAGATTATGATGCTGAGACAGTGATATCAAGAAGTGAACCAAGATGAGTTATAGCAGCCTAGCACATAATCTCAAGATTGAGATATTCCCAAGAAAGAGGGGAGAAATGTAAGAATTGAGCAAACAGGGACACCTCATAAAAATACCGAGGAGCTAGGAATGTCCATTAAGCCTAAAGAGAGCTTCAGAAGAGTTTACTTAATAAACATCTGTCCCCAAGAGATGCCCTAAGCAGTAACGCCTGGTTCCAGGAAATGTCCCCAGGAGGGGGTGGATCTCCCCCTCCTAAGTACAAGAAGTATATCCTCCTCTCCCGGAGGACAAAGGTCAATGGAAACAAAAGAACAATGAAAAAGATAACCAACTCAGGTTGTAAGTTGTAAAACACTGTTCTGAAAAGGTATAAAGAGTATGGGCTTTTGGCCCATACTCTTTTCGATCCCTTGGGGTCACCTTTGGCTGTATGCGAGAAGCCCCAGTATACTGGATTAATAAAAACCTCTTGCTAATTGCATTGGTCTCTGTCTCTGCGTCTTCGAGAGTGGGACATCCACCCCAAATTTAATAGCAGCAGCAGCCGCCAAACCTTAAAATGCATAGAAAGGTGGAAAAACCCTGTCTCAAAAAAGCCCAAATCAAACACCCAAAACACCCAAATTACTTTAATGAGTAAAGGACCTGAATGGGAGCAGTGAGAAAATGTGGTTGTCACACAGCCTGAATGAAGTGAGTCCCCAAACCCATGGGGAAAGGAAAGCCAACTGAAAGCTCTTCTCAGACCACATACATGCACACATCACACACACACAATAAATATGTTAATAAAATAAAAAAAAAAAGAATTAGAAAAGACATTTCTCCAAAGACATATTGATAATAAGTACATGTCTTAGTCAGGGTTTCTATTCCTGCACAAACATCATGACCAAGAAGCAAATTGGGGAGGAAAGGGTTTATTCAGCTTACTTCCACATTGCTGTTGATTACCAAAGGAAGTCAGGACAGGAAGCAGGAGCTGATGCAGAGGCCATGGAGGGATGTTCCTTACTGGCTTGCTCAGCCTGCTCTCTTATATAACTCAAGACTTCTAGCCCAGGGATGGCACCACCCACAAGGGGCCCTACCCCCTTGATCACTAATTGAGAAATTGCCCCACAGCTGGATCTCATGGAGGCACTTCCCCAACTGAAGCTCCCTTCTCTGTGATAACTCCAGCCTGTGTCAAGTTGGCACACAAAACCAGCCAGTACAGTACATAAAAAGATGATCAATGTTTGGGCTCAGGTAGGAGGCCCTGGATTTGATCCCTAGCACTGAAAAAAAATAAAAAAGCAACAAAAAGCCAAACATAAGATTATCAACATTACTAGGCAAATATAAATTAAAAACCACTTGACACCCAGGGATACTAAAAACAACAAGTATTACCAAGTGCTGGTGAGGACTAGGTGAGGATAGGAAAGCTTTCCAGCCTGCTGTTAGAGATAGACTAGCTGCACTGGCAAACTCCTGGCAGGTCCTCATAATACCAAACACAGCATTCTAGCAATTCTATGTGTAGACATATGTCCCAGAGAAGTGAAGAGAAATATCCATAAGGCCTGCCCAGAAAAGTTCAGAGCACTAGCTTCACCATGGCCAAGAGGTGAAAATGCTCAAATGCCCAAATGCCTGTGAACGATAAATAAAATGTGGTAGATCCACCCAGTGGGATGGTATTTGGCAATTAAAAAAAAAAATAACCCCTGACCTTGCAACAATAGGGATAATTTTGAAAATCAACTATGCTAAGTGATGATGGCCAGTCAGAAAGGACCACTTGTTGTGTGATTCTATTTGTCTGAGATGTCCAGAATAGTTAAGTCCACAGAGACAGAAAATAGATCAGTGGCCACCTAAGACTGCAGAGGGTACAGGGAAGGATGGAGAATGACCATTAAGAAACATGGGGTCTTTTTGGAAGAGCACAGATAACATCAGAATCTGATGATGGTGGCACAAGCCAGTAAGTCACAAAAGAACATTCCACTGTACACTTTAAGTGAACAAATGACAAGCCACACAGATGACATCTCAATAGAGCTGACAAAAACAACTGTCAATCACTGGGCAACTTCACAGTCTGCAGCACCTTTCTTATTATCCTCATTAGGGCAGGTGGTGGTAGGGGCAACACCTTTGATCCCAGCACGTGGGAGGCAGGAGGCAGGAGGCAGAGGCAGGCTGATCTCTAGGTTCAAGGCCAGCCTGGTCTACAGATTAAGTTCCAGGACACCCAGGGCTACACAGAGAAACACTGTCTCAAAACAAAACTTAACTAAACGAAACCAAACCATCTTCATTAGTCTGTTTCCTGACAGGAATACCAGTTCCCTAAGGGCCATACCTGTGTGCTTGGGCAGCTGACAGAATCTGGCCCACAGTTCTTTTTTTTTTTTTTAAATATTCATTTATTTATTATATGTAAGTACACTGTAGCTGTCTTCAGACACACCAGTAGAGGGCGTCAGATCTCTTTACGGATGGTTGTGAGCCACCATGTGGCTGCTTTGAACTCAGGACCTTTGGAAAGAGCAGTTGGTGCTCTTAACCACTGAGCCATCTCTCCAGCCCCCTGGCCCACAGTTCTTTAACAAATGAACACATCAATCACCGGATACCCCACCCCCTCAAGAACACAGCATTACAGCTTTCAGCAACAGCAGAGAGCCACAGGAAAAATACTCACAACTATTTGTAATACTTAATACTGGAAAACTAAAGAACAAAATTCTTTACGCCATGGGGAAGTAAGTTATCTATAGTTTAGAAAAATAAAACATACTCCCTCATTTCTAGCAATTTATTGCTAAAATAAGAGTTGTCCTCAAACAAATGACGTAGTAGCTGCATTTCTCTGTTACTGTCACACTGCTGTGCACACAACCTAAGATTAAAGTTCAATTTCTTAGTCAAAAACATTCCAAGTGCTCAGGCAGGATCAGATAAACTCTGGCCTCTGAAGATCACCAGGGAGCCCAGAAGCACTCAGAAGAGCCTCTGGCCTTCACTCAAACGCAGGCAAATCAAACCCTGCCTCAGGCTGGGTGCTGCAGAGCAACAGGAAGCCCTTGCTCTCCAGGGCAGAGGTAACACTAGCTTGAAGGAAGTCACCTGGCCCTTGGAGGTCAGAACAGATGAAGTGGTGTGGTAGGAGTTTCTGGTCCTCATTTCTCCCCCCACCCCCAGCAGCACAGGGCAGGTCCATTCACATTTATACTTCCTTTGTCATACGTGAAGGTTGTGAGGCAAGTCGTAACAGAACTGGTTCAGAGCTTGGATAGATGTGCTTGGGCAACACACTACCATGTGCCTCTCTAACTCTTTAAACTGAGGCTGAAATAGCTCTCCCCCTTTGTATGGAGATTGACAACACATGCAGGATACACTGCACTTCCTATGCTGAGCAGTTGGTGGTGAGGCAAAGGTGGGATGGTGCATCCTTGCAAGACTGGGTAGAGAAGGGAGCAACTGATATTCTACCGTGACCTGCGCGGCTGGAGGTCCTTAGATACACATATTTACTAAGTGATAGGAGACGCTTGGCAGGCAAGGTGCATTTTGGCAAATGGGCCTGTGTTGGAGGACTCTGCCTATAGGCTGACACAAGTGGGCATGCATGAGACAAAGTGATCTGCTACACGATAGTCTGTGAGCTGGAGGATGAATCACACTTTAAAAAGATTAAGATTAATTCTTTCTCTCTCCCTCTCTCCCTCTCCCCCGCCCCCTCTCTCTGTGTGTGTGTGTGTGTGTGTGTGTGATGCCCAAGGACCAGAAGACAGCACTCGATCCCTTGAAGTTGTAGTTAGAGGGATTGTGCAGCAAGCACTCTCAACTACTAAACCATTTCTCCAAAGATGCATAAACACACAGATACATCAATTAAGTTTTAAAGATTATTTAATTATATATATATATGTAATTTGCCTCATATGTGTGTATGTATATGCACGACATACACAACTGTGGGAGTGAGAAGAGGGCACCAGATCCCTTGGGATTGGAGTTACTGTAAATTACCACATGGGTGTCAGGAATCAATCCCAGATACTCTAAGAGCAAAAAAGTGCTCTTAACCACTGAGCCATCTCTCCAGTTCTATAGGTAAACTAGTCTTTTTTTGAAAGTGTGTTTTATGCACCTAGTTCACAGAATATCATAGCCCAGGCCAGACATGCTTAGAAAACTTAAGTCAGCTGTCCTGAAAATTCACTTCTGATTTGTATCTTTAACTAGAAACGGGTACACTGTGGTATATCCATTTCAGAAATGGGTTCACTTATCAACTGGCCGGCACAAGGTAGCTGCTGAACACGGAAGCAAGCCAGTCTACAGAGTTTTTTAGTAGGTTCAGGGTTAGTCATACTCTGAATCTTATTTCCACACAGCCCACAGGCCTTTAATAGGTTATCCTCCAGCACTGACACCCTGCTCACTCTACCAATACTCTCTTCTCTTCACTTACAGGAAGAGGCACACCTGCCCTGTATCAGTCACTGCTACTCCATCCATCCCATTCCTTCTGATGCTGGCTGGCCTTGTAACAGTCTCCAAAGAGAGCACACAGCTCCCAGACAGACTTGGGCTGCCTGGGATACGACAGCACTTGACTAAGACAGGCTGAGAGAAGAGAGACAAGCAGGCTTGAAGGGGAAGTCTGGGCAGGATATATATTTCTTGGGTTTACTGTGGTGATCAAGTTCCTCAAAGACTCAGTTGGGTGAGCCAACTTCTTCCTTTCTGGGGTCTGCTGCCTGGGTTCTGTAAGGGGATGCAGGGTTAAGGAGCTGGCCAGACTCACAGCCAACTCTCATAACCAAGGTGGAACAAACATGGAAAGAAATCTCCCTAAGGAGCCAGGTGGTGGTGGTGCACGCCTTTGATCCCAGCACTTGGGAGGCAGAGCAGGCGGATTTCTGGGTTCGAGACCAGCCTGGTCTACAAAGTGAGTTCCAGGACAGCCAAGGCTACACAGAGAAACTCTGTCTCAAAAAACAAAAACCAAACCAAACCAAACCAAACCAAACCAAAAAACCTCTGAGGAACATGAGAGCAAGGCTGGCCCTGACCACGAACCAGAGACTCCTACTCCTGATAGCTGCCACCAAAGCCAGGAAGTGGGTGACAGAACTCACTCTATCTTTGCCTGCCTGGTCCTGAATACAGTTTGAGTAGGTACACAATTGGGAAGCTGTGACAGTTTGAGGCACCTGTTATATCACCCTTCTCAGGCCAGTTAGTGGGCACAAAACAACCAGCAAGTCACATGGAGAACAGAGATGCTATGTAATGACAACCAACCTTCCACTTCTAGAGATCAGAACTAGACTGTGCTCAGCTTTTCCTGGAAAGATGTGTGAACAGTCAGGTTTCAGGTGGTTGCTGGGATCCCTAACTGTGCTATAGAGTACACATGCAGCCCTGTTGTAATGACCAGGTTTCAGGTGGCCATCAGGATCCTTGGAACTGTGCTATAAGCCCCAATAAACGCTTTCTCTGTAAGTTGCCTTGGTCATGCTGTCCTATCAGCAACTGAAAAATACCTAAGAGTAAGAAATGTATTGCTGCTTCCCTGTACTTTCTATAGCCACAGGAGGATGAACAGCCACATAGTAGGGTTCTTTGCAGAGCCGCTCTCCTGTCACATAGGTAGCCACCCTGTGGTTATTTGGACTGTGAGTCCTCTTTTTATTTTTATTTTATTTTATTTTTATTTATTTTTATTTATTATTATTCATAAGTACACTGTAGCTAACTTCAGATGCACCAGAAGAGGGCGTCAGATCTCATTACAGATGGTTGTGAGCTACCATGTGGTTGCTGGGATTTGAACTCAGGACCTTCTGAAGAGCAGTCTTACCCACTGAGCCATCTCACTAGCCCAAAGCAACTTTTTTTTTTAAAAAAAATATTTATTTATTTATTTATTTATTTATTTATTTATTTATTTTGAGACAGGGTTTCTCTATGTAGCCTTGGCTGTCCTGGAATTTACTCTGTAGACCAGGCTGGTCTCGAACTCAGAAATCCACCTGCCTCTGCCTCCCAAGTGCTGGGATTAAAGGCGTGCGCTGCCGCCGCTGCCCGAGTCCTCTTTTTATAATCTGCATCCACATGTGTTGTTTAACTTAAGAGTTTGTGACCATCATGCAAGGTAGTGTTCTGTATAGTTTCTCTATAGGCCTGACAGCAACCACTCAGATGACGTACATATTCTTGCTTTTGTCTGTAATACTGTTTTGCCTCCTTGCCTACTACAGTCACTGTGTTGTTCTTGGCTTTTACAAACAATGCTGCTGCAGACACATTCAGTGTGTCTTTTGGCCATGCATAAGAAAGTCCTATGAGTGAAACTGGGGGGTTGGAGGGCTGGAGGCCAATACACACGCATGCACACACACTCATGTGTCCCACATAGCTGTGCTGAACCAAGCTTGAACACTATGACCTATGCGCTTGCAAAGGCTTGAAAGGCCACTAACAGAAGCTAAGGCTGAGTCCCTCATTGTGTGGCAGGGCATATGCACCAACAGTCAGAGGTTTTTTCTCCCTAGAAGAGCAACTCTTTAATCTCTGGGTAAATACAGCAGTGCCACCAACAACAGCTGCTCTCTTTGACAATCCATGATCTGCATGTCCCCTACCTAGGGAGAAGAGGGGTGGAGAACACCCAGCCTACTCACAGGATCAACCTCAGCAAACACTCAAGCTAACTGACTCCCACAAAGCTGACCAATTTCTTCCAAAGTGCCCTGCCCGCTAACAGGATTTCATTCTTAGATTCAGCGGGCTTAGCAATGATGTCTGTCTGCTCCTGACAAATGTGCCATCAACTGGCTTTTCAAATGTCATTTGCCATGGCAGCTGGGATCCCAACTTAGCAGCAGTTTCTGTCAGGGCTTAATTCCGTTCCAAGACGGGAAGCCTCTAAGCAACATCCACACCAGGGATCACAAAGTGAAGGTCACTGTGGATAGGGCTCATGAAGCAGCTTCACAGTGTCTGCAGTCAACCTAGAGAGCTGAGTTTTGCTTCTTGCTACCTGTCCTACATCAGGCTCAGCATGCATCCCCAGAAGGATCTAGAGATGATTTACTTCAGCTGGCACCCTTGCCCCCTGCCAGAGGAGTAAGGACAACTGGGTGGAGAAGTGTCTGGAGGATACTGGGAGGAACTTTCTTGAATAGAAGGACTTCATTTTCAAGTATGCAAGGATCTTGCACATTGTAATGTAGGGATGAAGCTGAACTTCAGGACACACTGTGTGGAGTTGGGTAGTGTGGTTTAACCCAAGCTTGGATACCTCTCTAAGCCTCTTTCACTTCTTTCTTCTACCTCATCTAGCCTAAAGAAAAGGACTAACTACAGACCCACCTCTTCCTCTGGTGATTGTGGGGATCAAATGTGACCCTGTGGGTGAAGGTGGAGCCAAGGGACCTGACCCAGAGCGGGTATTTACTAATTGGCAGCCATCATTGTCATCTGGTAACATCGCTAGACCTCTGCCAACACTCAATAATCAAAGGCTAGAAACAGCCCCAGCTGAGGGAGCTGAAAGCAAGACTTTCCACTTTAAAAGACCCCTGTCTTACTCAGCACAGAGATATTTGTGTGAGGACAAATGGAAGGTGGTGTTTGAAGTTTTGCCACCTCAAAGGCCTGTCCAACATTCCACACCCACACCCGTGGACGCTGAACATGGAAATACTCATTATTCAAATCCAAGCACTGAAGAAACATGAAACAGTGGGAACCCCCCGTGGCTTCTCATAGCGCCAAGTGGGAATTACTGCACTCGTGTGTTTTTAACTTATGTGAGCCTGCACGACATGTTCATGTTGCTGTACACAGAAGAGGGCCCTGGATGACCTGCAGCTGGAGTTACAGTTGACTGGGCTGTGCAATGTGGGTGCTGGGAAGCAAACTCCACACCGTCAGAGAGCAGCAAGAGGTCTTAACTGATGAGCCATTTCTCCAAGTGCTCCCCTTGAATGACTTGTTTTTATTTGTGTGTGGGGTGAAGTGTGTGTGTGTGTGTGTGGGTGTGGGTGCTATATGTGTGTAGGTGCCTTTAGAAACCAGAAGAGGGAGTCAGATGCCCTAGATGTTAGAGGTGGTAGTAAGTCAACTGACTGAGTGCTCTAGAAGCTCAGCAAATGTCCTTAACCACTCACCCATCTCTCCAGCTCAGACTGTGTGTGTTTGTGTATGTGTGTTTAGTCTTTTTCCCTTTTTCTTTCCTCCTCCTCCTCCTCCTCCTCCTCCTCCTCCTCTTCTTTAAAGATTTATTTATTATTATATCTAAGTACACTGTAGAAAACAGTAGAAGACACCAAGAAGAGGGTGTCAGAACTCGTTACAGATGGTTGTGAGCCACCACGTGGTTGCTGGGATTTGAACTTAGGACCTTTGGAAGACTAGTCAGTGCTCTTAACCGCTGAGCCATCTCTCCAGTCCCTTCTTTTTTTTTTTTTTTTTTTTTTGAGCCGAGTTTCTCTGTGTAGCCCTGACAGTCTTAGAACTCACTCTGTGGACCAGACTGGCCTCAAACTCCCAGAGATCCCTTGCCTCTGCTCCCATGTACTGGGATTAAAGGCATGCACCCCTACACCCAGCCAATCCTTGTTTTTTTTTTAAACATAGCAATTATGGATAGTTTCCTATGAATCTAATTGTTTGACAGTTGAATAATGTTCTGCTGGATGGCAGGGAATCTCCTGGCTGATGGACTCTAACTCCCATATGAACACACAGCTTATTCCTCCATCTCTGTATGCTTGTATAATGAAACTCTGAGAAATAGAATTGCTAGTTTATAGAGAAGAATGGGGAAGCTGGAAAACTGCCTTCATGTCAAGCAGGCTGCAGCCAACAGCTGCCCCAGCGAGGCTCTGAGTGGCCATGGGAATGAGATGAAGGGAAGAGACTGGACCTGCAACCCCCCACCCATCACCATGTGTCTGGCTCAAACCTGAGCTCCTCTATTTCCATCTTACTTACATAACTATGAGGGTTAGACATACACTGAGAATTAGATGAGATAGAGATCTCACAAGATGTGGCACCTGAATGACCAGTGGGCAGATGGTACAGTGCTGAACTGCATTTGTAATCAGAAAACAACACATTACAGCCATAAAGACACATCACTACATCCATGCCCATGTGGATCAAAGGAAAGGCTAAACCAGGTACCATGGCACATGTCTGTAATTCCTAAATCTCAGGAACACTGAGGCAAAAGGACTAAGAATTTGAGACCAACTTAGGCTATAGTACAAGATCTTGTTGCAAATCAAAACAAGACAAATGAAAAGGAAGGGAAGGAGAAAGGGAGTTGGGTATGTGTCTGAAGCTATGCCCCAGTTCACCACAAAATACCCAGAGTGTGAAGAGTGGTCCTACAGGGTGCCTGAGGACAAAAGAGGGGTAAATACAAGCACATCCAGAAAATGGAATCCCACCCCACATGAGAACGAACCATCTATTCATACCTACCCAGCACAGATGATTCACACAAAGAGGCTACATACAAAGAAACACACAAGCCAAATAACATCTACATAACTACATCGTCATGCAAGGCACAGCTATTGTTTGGGGAATCAAGAGAGTGGTTATGCTTGAGACAAGGCAGCAACACAGGAGGGCTCACACTTCTAGGGACACAGTTCTCAGCCTATACATTCCTTACATATCTGTCTTCAACGTGTTTTTCCACACTGGCAAGGACAAAGCCTGAGGGTCCACATCAGGAGTGCACCTGGCTTCCAACACTGCACTGATCCTCAAGGCAGCTAGGGTCATAGTCTGCTCTCCATCTCTTACTGCCTGCCTTCCCATGTTCAGGATTAGGGAAAGGGGCTTCTACTAACTTGACCCTTGAGACCCCAAAAGGTACAAAGTCTTATTCACTTTGGACTCTGTCACTTAGCTCAGTAGTAGATGCAAGCACAGATAACTAAGCATATCTCATCAATAAGCACAGAGTCAGTGAATGAACTCTGTAACTGGAACAACTACTGCATTCACTGAGGCACTATCTGACTAGAGGTGCCCAGCAGCAGCTATGTGTTCAAGCTAGTCTATGCTAAGAGGACAAAAGCTGTCCCTCACACCTCCTCTAGGTCTCTAGAGAATGGTGGGTGTTTTAGGCCCTTACTGGGCAGAAGCCCAGTGGGACTTACATTTAATACCACTTTTTTTTTTTTTTTAAAAGATTTATTTATTTACTTTATGAGTACACTGTAGCTGTACAGATGGCTGTGAGCCATCATGTGGCTGCTGGGAATTGAACTCAGGATAGCCCTGCTCTCTCCAGCCCCGGCGTAATATACTGTAGCTGTCTTCAGACACACCAGAAGAGGGTGTCAGATCTCATTTTAGGTGGTTGTGAGCCACCATGTGGTTGCTGGGATCCGAACTCAGGACCTTCGGAAGAGCAGTCAGCGCTCTTACCCGCTGAGCCATCTCGCCAGCCCTTAATACCACTTTCACTCCATTTTATCTAAAACATCAGCACTCAGCAGACAGTTTCACACAACTGCTCCTGAGTTACATCTTGTTTTCTTACATTCTACTACGGTGTGGAATTTACACTGCCAGTATGTTCTATTCACACAAGCCATTTTTAGGATGCCTGAATTAGACAGGACAACTCTGGGCCCTTCCCTTCAAAGCCAAGGAAGTTCCCAGGACTAAGTTGGCTGTAACTGCTTCTAGGTTACCCCCTAGCAGCACACAGCTGTGGCATGCAAGTGGATCCACTCACCTTTAGCTGAGCTCCAGGCTAGGACAATCTCTCCACATTTATGCTAGGCGTTACAGGGCCTGAGAGCAAGGAGCACTGGCTAGGCAGACTGCTGGCAGACTGCTGCAGAGTTTGGGAGAACTCAAATAGAGAGGTGACCGTCTGTTCTCTCATGAATCCTGACGCCCACTCTTCTCCCTCTAGAAACAGACTATATCAGGCCACACAGAGCATCCCTCAGTAGCATGGCCAGATGCTCTCTCTCTCTCTCTCTCTCTCTCTCTCTCTCTCTCACTCACTCACTCACTCACTCACTGACAAACCTGGAGCCAAGAGGAAGCTCCAGACTCGGCCTCCTGGCCAAAGCCAGCACAATTTCTTTCCCGTTATCACTGGAAGAGCATCCCAGCTACTTTCCTTTCATGAGGTATCTTCATCATTGCCAAGTGTTCAGAGTGCTAGACAGCACAACTGGCTCAGGAGCACATGCTTTTTTTTTTTTTTTTTTTTTAAGGATTTATTTTATTTATTTTATGTGTATAAGTACACTGTAGCTGTACAGATGGCTGTTGAGTCATCATGTGTGTGGCTGCTGGGAATTGAACTCAGGACCTCTGCCGGCCCCGCTCACTCAGGCATAATTCACTGTAGCTGTCTTCAGACACACCAGAAGAAGGCGTCAGATCTCATTACAGGTGGTTGTGAGCCACCATGTGGTTGCTGGAATCCGAACTCAGGACCTTCGGAAGAGCAGTCAGTGCTCTTACCCACTGAGCCATCTCACCAGCCCGGGACTCATGCTTTTGAACTATAGGCACAAGTCACACTGATTTGGGCAAACCAGACTTCCCTCCCAGTCAAATGTGACCTCTCAGCACCCCCACCCCCACTAAGCACACAGCACTGTATTAGGTATGGAGTTCTGCACAGGCCCATGTAATCCAGGTGGTACAACAGCCTGGGCTGTTTCCCATCAGAGGCTTTCTGCAGCTTGACCTCACTCAATCCCAAAGCCACCACTTAGGGTGGTTGTGTTCTCCCTGCAAAAAGAAACCTTGAGGCTGAGGAGATATATAGGGCAGTCTTGGTGCATCTGCCAACCGGCAGTGTCTGGTTTGGTAGCAGAAGAATAGTATACACCCTGCAGATGGCTCAAAGTAGATCAAAGTCCAGTGGTGGGAGGGATTGGGGTCTGCTTTTGTTCCTGGAGGAATCTTACTTCCTCTGGGTAAACTCAAAAGTCTCCTTCCAACAAGTGCAGAGTGTACACACACACACACACACACACACACACACACACACACACACACACACACACGGCTTTGTAGTCAGGTTCCCCATTGTCCTCTCTGAAATACCCAGCATGGAAGCTGTCTGCTAGATGCCCACAGCCCTGAGTAGGGAACCAAATATCTGCTAGTTGAGAGGAGAGACTTTCTGGTTAACAACGCTAGTCAAAGTAAACCAGCTCCTAGAAAGGCAGCCAATCAGTGTTCACAGCGGCAGCACAGCAAAGGCAGAGGGCTTGGGAGGAGGAGTTGAGGCCACACCCTGCTCTCTGACCAGGAGAGGGTAATAGATAGGGAGTGGACTTTATTTTTAAACCTCAGTGGGGAAAGAAAACACACAGTTTAGAGATGCCTAGAATTGCCAGCATCTGGCTGGAGGGAGGGGAGGGGTTTTCTGACATTGGCGATCACAGCACTCTTTAGGCCTGTCTTGAAGCAGGCTGTCTCCTGAAGCAGATGACCCTCTCACAAGTCTTATGGTTCCCATCTTGGCAGTCACAAGGCTAGGGGAAAGACAGCAGAAACCTGTCTTGTTGACTTGAGAGTTTGTCTCTGATCCCTATCATTCATAAACAGTGTTACAGATTCTGGGCTGGCCCATTCCACTGAATCTATTTTGGCTGAGAGACTCCAACCAATTCTACACTGGCCATTTTAGGCTACAGAAGGCCTCAGGGTGAGTGGGAATGGAAACCTGTCCACATGCTCTGCCAGCTCGGGAAATGCCTCCTGCTCAGAATGAGCTAAATGCTGATGGAGTAAAGGGCTTGCTTCAGAGAGATCCAGAAAAAGTTCACAGAAGGACACGTGAGTCCAGTAGACAGTAGATCTGGGAGGATAGGGTCTAACTGAGTGAGAACATGCATCTGAGAGATGCACAAATTCCCACAGCCAATGTTCCTTACAGATCACAGTTCACAAGCAGGCCCCAAAGTCAACTGCACTGGCTGAGCCATGAAATATAGCAGAAGACTACGGGAATGCTGCTGTCTGATGAAACTTCTTTCAGTAGAGACCAGTCTGAGATAGCACTCTCCTGCTGTTGGAAGAGATGGGACTTTAACCATGTCATGACACAAGCTGTGCTTCCCGCTCAGGTCCCAGGACCTGAGAACCATGATGAGCATGCAGGTGTCAGGGAAGGGCGAACCATTCCTGAGGGAAGACTGGAGACAGAGGCTTTGGACTACAGTGAGGAATGATTACTGTTCGTGTCACAGCCAAGTGTACAACGACTGTGAGACACCTGGGAAGGCCTGACTCTCATTATTCACCAACTCTATGATAAATTACCTCCATGTTCTCTTAACCAAGCTGGGAAGGGGCTGGGCCTCTTGGGACAGACAGTGTCACCAGCTCTCACTAGTGATCCTGGAGTTCCATAAGCACTCTTTTAGAAGAACCAGATCTAAGGGAAAGAGGCAAGGTTGCAGGAGGAGGAAGAAGGGCTCTGAGCAGGACCCATGTGCAAAGAGACAGCTAGTGTCTGACAGCAAAGAAGTTCTCATCTCAGGGATGAACCCCTTCTTGTTGGGAACAAAGCTCCACCCAGAGAACATCAGCATTGTGTATGTGTCCATCCTACAGTCTCAGCCATCAAAGTCTAGCTAACGATAGTCATCCTAGCAAGGAAGGAAGGCCAACCAAGGACTCTCCTATCACAGGTCAGAGCACTGAACCAGCCTACAGCATTCCCTGCAGGCCTGCTTCATGCGACAGTGGGTGAGGACCAACATGGTTTGGAGCAAAGAGGTCATGGAACTCCCTCTTGCCTAGAGACTTGTTTGTATAGCCTGTTTTTGCTTAGTACCAATTTGGGCTGGGAAAGCAAACATATTGTCCTTGGGTCCTATTCTAAGGCAGTAATTCTCCAGAGGGATGAGGTGGGCCAGAATGGCAGGGTTCCTGGGCTGCAAGAATGTACCCCAAACCTAAGCATCTACATACATGCATTCAAGAAAGCAGATACAGGCAAACTGTTTCCTCTTGGAAGCCCCAGAGACAGTCAACACAGAACTGAGGGGAGAGGGTGTTAACCTGTCCAAAACTGGCCAGGGAAGAGCCAAGAAGCCCTTGCAGCTGGCTCTGCACAGGAGTAGCCATTGGCTGGAGACTCAGCCCTGTGGTCTCTGCTGGCCCGACTGGTGGGCTAGTTGCATCCTTGGTGGAAAACAAAGTAATCTCAAGCCCCACTAACATAGTCCAGGGAGAAACTGATTTTACATGTGGCATGGAAACCTTGGGATTTCTTAACAAGGAACAAAATCAACCGGGAAGGCGAGGCTTTTGCCGGGAAGGCGAGCAGCCCAAGGCACAGTCCCTCCAGATCTTAAGGAAGCAGGGGGCCTACAACACAAAGCCCTGCCCCAGCAGTGAGACCCCAGCAGACCTTCCTCAGGGAAGAAGGCAGGGACAACAGGGCAAATCCACTGTGTTTAATGGAAATTTCCAGGAGCCATGAAGTGACCATGGAAGGAAACATAGCACTTCCTCTTTTTCCAAGAAGCCTGGGTCTGTTGTGATTCACTGTGTCTAAGAATGTAAGTGCTGACTGTAAGGCACTGGGATCCCAGATCCACGGATATTTTAATCAAAGCGCTACTGTACATGTTTGAGAAGTCACCCTAAATTCTTGCTCTAAATCTGTAAATGGGTTTATACCACACAAGAGAATTATCAGTCAGTAAGCTATGCAAGATTTTTTGAGGCTGTTTGATGAATGTTTAGTTCCAACATCCTTTACAAACTGAAACACTACCACAGAGCAGGGACTGAAATATCTAGTTTCTTTACAGTAATGTTTTTATGTCCGCTATAGCAAGGGGTTGAGAGCAGTGTACTGGGTAACATCTGAGCTGCTTCAGAAGGCTGCCTGTCTCTTTACCTTTAAAGCAGCCATGGAAGGTGGGCTGGAAACACTGAAACAGACCACTGCCTGGCTTTGGTCTCTAAACACCTCTTACCCAAAGATCAACTTGAAGTGAGCTCAAATTCATGCCATAAATTAGCCCTGGGCCAGTTCCTCAGAGCACCAGAGGCCACTGAGGTGAAAGGCTACAGTGGTGGGAGAGACCACCACTGTGAGTCTTCCTTCCCAGGACCTTCCAGAAAGGATCACTTAGACCTTGTGATGACTGCTCTAGATAGCAGGCTCCTGTGAAGGCTTTCCTGGGAGGGGATCGAGGAGCAAAGGGAGGAAAGGAGAACTAAGCAGAGGTACCTTCCACCACCTTTCACACAGGAGTCTCTGCAGTGGGCCAGAAGTACATTATGCTGGGGTGGGGAGCTAGCGGAGCATGTGCTGGGGACAAGCACGCTGGGTCAAGGGGAATGGGCAGAGAGCAGCTGGGAGAAGTTTAGCTTGGGCTGTAGGATGGGCTTTCTTCGCTGCCATCAGAGAGCTAATTCAGATTCTAAACACTAAATCAGAGTCTGATGGAGGCACATCTGTCCTCTAACAAAGAGATCTGCCACTCATATGCCCTGGCTCTCATGCTTAGACAGAACCCCACTCCCCACAAAGGAGTTAAGGGCTGAGTGCAGGCAGCTGATATCTAAAATGGCACTCTTAGGCCTGTGCGCCCCCAAGGTTGTCAGACAATTGCAAGTGAGCCCCAGGAAAACAACTTGGCACCCAGTCAGCAGTACAGGAGCCTGCTAGTCATAGACACCACAGGAGTCTGCTAGTCATGGACACTGGAATGGTTTCCCCTTCTCTGAGTGCTGCTTCAGTTACTTGCTCATTTTGTCAGCAGGCAAACAAAATTTTCCCTAGCTTCTTCTCATATGGGAAGCAAGAACTTCTGTCTATACCAGGGATTCTCAAAGTGTGATTGCCTCCCCAAGGGACTTCTTACAAATCATACACTGATCATAAACAGGATGGCTCCTGCAATCTCAATCTCTCTCTCTTTAATAATCTATTACTTTTCTATCTTAGATGCATTGGTGCTTTGCCTGTCTATACGTCTGTGTGAGGATGTCAGACCCTCTGGAACTGGAGTTACAAGATGGGTGTGAGCCACCACATGGGTGCTGGGAATTGAACCTGGGGCCTCTGTAAGAGCAGCCAGTGCTCTTAATGGCTGATCCATCCCTCTAGCTCCTCCTGTATCCTGCAATCTCTTAACAGTCCCTCAGGAGAGTCAGAGCCACTAAGTTAGAAGGTACTGCCTATGAGCTCTCTTCCTACTGTTTTACAAAGCCTTTCTTCTCTGCCCATTTCTATCTGTGTTGTTACTGAGTTCATTATCACCCAACAGACACAAAGTGTCTACTGTAAGCTAGGCGGCCATGTTCAAGCTCCCACAAGGCCTGTTCACTGGTTGCTTCCTGGTTATGTAGCCCAATTGCCTTTCCAGACACTTTCCCTGGCCCATGGTCTTCCTAAACACACTATACCTTAAGCAAGGTCTGTGTACATGCTGGAGTGCAAGGTGGAACCCACACAGTGTTCATGTCTCTGCACTGTTACATGAAGGAGTAGATTGTATAGATCTGACTGGGGTTTGTTTGATTGCTTGCTTTGTATGCTGAGGGTGGAAAGCAGACAGGATTGGAGCATGTGCCAGACAAGGGCTCTGCCACTAAGCAACACCCCAGCACTATGCATGTCCGGAGAAGATGGAAAGTGGGCTGCAAACATCCTAGAAAAACAGGGACAGCCATAGCAAAGATGGTTTTTTTTTTTTTTTTTTTTTTTTTTTGCCTCAAATTATTCTAGTGACTCATTGTTTCACAGGTCTCAAATGTTATTCTAGGTGAAAATGACAAATACCAAGTGACATTTTCAGCAACCCACTTTGCTTTAGGAGTTATACACAGGAAATGCAAACTCTAAAATGCTCTACCCCAAGAGGAGAAATGAAGCCAGCTACCACAGCCGCAATCGGAAGGTCACTTCCTCTCTCCTCTGCGCCTGAGCAGAGGCAGAAGGCACTGACTCCCCCAGGGAGGGGAAGCTGCTGCACAGCTTCTAGGGGAGCCTCGGTCTGCACCAACCCTCTGGGTCAGAAGCAAACCTTCCGAAATAAGAAGAGCAGCAGGGTTTTGCCCTGGGGAATCAGAGCTCACTAGCCAGCCAGCAAGCCCTCACTAAACAACTCACCTAATAATTAGTGTAACACACACACACACACACACACACACACACACACACACACACACACGGCTGCTTCTGCTCTGAAGCTGGGTCAAAGCTAACCGCAGTGCTAACATGTAGTTAAAAACAGTTCTTCCCCTAATGGTGGTGTTTGTTTAGGTAACACAAAATCCCTAACAACACAGTTTAAAAGCATGCAATAGTAGAGTGTAAACAGATGTACTGCCCCAGCTGTGGTTGTATGGCTCTGAGTTTCCTGTTGGCCAAGATAAAAAGGTGAACAAGGTGGGTTAATTCTGCCCACTAAAAGCAAGCTCTGAACTCAGAAGCAGCATTTTGTGGCATGCTGTCAACACCATGAGTGTGGTTTGTAGACAGTTGTTCTGGTGGGACATATCTACATCCTGGAAGAGAAGCAACCCTGGGTTCACTGGAATGAGGCTGCTGGGAAACTTTCAACATGTGACAAACTTTATCTAATTAATAAGACAACTTTCTCTCACAACATGGTTCCTCCCTTTGGACCCCTGTGTCCCCTGACACCGCCATCCTTCATCCAAATCCTTTCTGAGCTCAGGTGCTTTTTTTTTTTTTTTTGATAGAATGAATTACTTATTTCTAAGGCAATCAACTTTCTTGATAAAAACACTTTGATCTATATCTTCACATTTTGTGTTTTACACATATAAAAATGATATATTTCCTTTCTTCTGTGGCCAGTATGGTAATTGTCCATACTGATATTTTTTTTTATCAAGTCAAATGAACAACTTATGTAGCTTTGATGAAATTGTTATTCCCTGTTGACATAGTTGTGATGTTATTTAATAAGTGCATTCTTTTGTGATTTTTTTTTAAATTATTATTTTATTTATTCACTTTACATCCCGCTCACTGACCCCCTCCCAGTCCTCCCTCCCACAATCCTTTCTTCCTCCTCCTTCCCCTTCTCCTCTAAGCAGGTGAGGTCTGGTCTCCTCCCATCCAGCTCAGGTGCTTTATAAGCACTAAGCCCCTCTGGAAGCCTCCTATTCTAGGTAGCTGGTGACAGCATAATTAAACATAGGTTTCTCCTGTTAACTTGTATATGTCAATTTGAATTTTAACCCATTCGAGAAGCCTTGAAATGCATAGGAAGACAGTCTCCCCTCTTCATCTACAGGATTAAGGGCATCCATTTTATGGAGTATAGACTGGAGGCTGCCCTAGTTTCCCCTTCTTCAAAGCCAGGAGCTAGAGTCTTCAGAGCAAGTCTGTGTGAGGCAGTCATCTCTGATAACTGGTGAGTGTGCACCACAGGACCACATTATTTTAGCCCTTTACCAACATCACATCAAGTCTATAATTAATGCAAACGAAGCCTGCCCTAGTGCAGATGAACAGCTTTGTTTTATGGACAAGGTGTTCCCAGTGTCCTAGACTTCAATGTCAGGCAGAGCATGTAGGTCATGCTGTGGGAGCCAAAGGGAGTTATTACTTTGGGTTCGATATGGTTGGCGGTCAAAATGACAACTCTTTTCCTTCCCCACTGTCTCCTGAAACTATTGGGCCATACGTTATTCTCAGTATTCGAAACCACCATTGGTCTGCCTTGTACCTGGACTCTGCTCTGTTCTGCAGCCCCTCGCTGAAGAAGTACAGGGAACACACTGTGGTCCCCACTAAAAATCAAGGTCAGTGGTGTGGACTTGGACCAAAGAGAAAGGCTGGGGAAAGAGGGACAGCACTTGAGTGAGAGTCAGAATGGAGAGGTAGATACATCCCTTGCCCTACACCTCCTATGCTGTGAACACCTCTCAACCAGTTACAGACCATTTTCCTACCTCCTGGTGCCCAAATATAAGACAATGCTTTCATTTGTTCTAAATGTTTCCCTAAAAGGAAAGGACAACAGTTACTGCTGGCTTTGTGAACTCGACTACACAAGTGAGAAAGTACCATGAACATGAGGTTGAGTTTCAATAAAGTTTTACTCACAAAAACAGACAGCCAATTAGGTTTTGGCCTGCAGTTTGAAGAAACAGACCAGCCTTACTGTTCAACTGGGACTGGAGGGTGACTCTGATCACACATCACAGTTATTCAGCACCTTTATCTGGCCGCACTTCCACCTAGGCAGAATACCCTTTACTACATACTTGGCTGTATTAAGACCTGCCAAATCCGCCCTGCAGCCACTGTGAAGCTGGTATCCAGCCTACCTTACTATTACTAGCTGAAATCATTCATTTCTTCTCTCAACCCTCTGGGTCTCCTAGACCAAGTGTCTTAGTTATCACTGCTGTGATCAAACACCATGACCAAAAGCAAACTGCAGGAAAGGGTTTATCTGGCTGGCACTTCCACATCATTATTCATCACTGGAGGAAGTCAAGACTGGAACTCAAGCAGGACAAGAACCTGGTGGCAGGAGCTGATGCAGAGGTCATGAAGGGGTGCTGCTTACTATCTTGTTCCACTTGGCTTGCTCAGCCTGTTTCTTTTTTTGGGGGGTGGGTTGGGGAGGGGGTTCTAGACAGGGTTTCTCTGTGTAGCCCTGGCTATCCTGGAACTCACCCTGTAGACCAGGCGGCCTCGAACTCAGAAATCGACCTGCCTATGCCTCCCAAGTGCTGGGATTAAAGGAGTACGCCACCACCGCCCAGCCAGCCTGTTTTCTTATAGAAGCCAGGATCACCAGTCCAGGGACAGCAGCACTCACAACTGGCTGGACCCTCCCCATCAATCACTAATTAAGAAAATGCACATGGGCTTGCCTAAACAGCCCAATCTTAATAGAGGCATTTTCTCAGTCCAGGGTCTCTTTTCCAGTGACTCTAGTTTCTGTCAAGTTGACGTAGGACTAACATACCAGGTAATAAGGCAGGAACTCTCTGCTAAACTCACGTTTAAACTCCATGCTGTAGTTAAGATGTGGCAGGGCCGTGAGTGCTGCTCCAGTGCTCAGCTGAGAGCTGGAGACTTGGCAGTCCTCATCAGACTGCTGGATGCAGTGGAGCCAGGTCATTTATGAGCAGAAGTACTCAAATGGCACACCACAGTCATGTAATTATTTAGGTGTTTTATAAAGGGAGCCCTGTGACAATGAGGGTCAACAATAAGCTCAATGATTCAGCTGCTGAGACTCAAAACCATGCAAAACTATAGAACAACCAATCGTACATATTTTATTAATTAAATATGTTAATTTAAATCACTGCTGGCCTCTGACTTCTCAGCAATTTGAGAATTTGAGAAGGCAGATCTAGATGAGGGGTGTAATGACCTGTCACTCATTGCTCAGAGAGGCCAACAGGGTACCACGCATGAATGTCTTTCACCCTTCCTCTGCACACAGCTGTTCAAAACTAACCATGTCTCAAAAAAGTAAGGCACCCTCAGCTCCTCTTAACTGGAAGAAGCATGTAGCCAGTACCACAGCTACCCCCAGGGACCATTACTTAATATAGACCCAGCTTAGGTTCTGAAATAGCTGACTAGTTCACACATCACTGGCAAACAGTGCCAGGTCAGTCAGACACACACACACACACACACACACACACACACACACACACACACACA